>JAQFZE010001367.1:0-18319 GCA_034695245.1 Dicyrtomina saundersi | reverse complement strand
TGCAAAATGTTCTATTTACATGTTTTTGAAAAGTGTTAAATGTTCTATTTACATGTTTTTGAAAAGTGCAAAATGTTCTATTTACATTTTTTTGAAAAGTGTAAAATGTTCTATTTACATATTTTTGAAAAGAGCAAAACGTTCTATTTAAATGATTTCAAGACATATTTTAATATTTTTGTAGATAGTGGATATTTGTTTTTAGTTACAAATGGATATGGGTAATTTTGGTTCTTCACAGACGATATGTAACTTTGCAATAATAGAATATTGGTCTTCAGCATACTTATTTAAATATTTTTATCTAGACATATTTTATAACATTATTATCTTCCACACGACACTAGGAAACTCATTCATTTTCAAGCAATATCATTTATTTACTTTAACAAGGGGGCATAGCATAACAATTCAAGTATATGCAACACTAAGAAAATACAAACGACCATCATCCCTGCTTTATTCCAGTTTTCCTGATTCCATAAGAGTCTTGTGTATGTGTATAGGCTGTCTTGTAGGGTTGTATATAGGATTCAACACAAAAAGAATGTGAAATATCCCACCATATAGTCCACCACAACCTGGGCTGGATGTTTGATTGAATAAAATTAGAAATGGGTTATTATTTCCAAATACGTAACGCGTTTCGAAATTGCGTGGTGTGGGAAATTAGAAGCCCTATGCAACCAAATTCTCATCGAAAATTTGATGGGGAAATTACAAAATGGAAATTAAAGGAGTGGGACTGCGCGTAGGATTAAGGATTCTGATAGAATATACTGTTAGAAATTAAATGAGCAAAAGGCAGTATAACTGTATTAGACAGAAAATTGATTTTTGATGAACTTGACTGATTGAATTCTACCAGGTAAGTTTATTATCCTTGAGAATAATAGTAGTTCCCATTCTCTAACTAAAGTAGTCGGAAACTGGGAAACTAGAAAACTGGAAACTGTACTTACTGAACAACCGAAATACTTACTGAAAATGGGAGCTGGAGCTGGAACTGGAAAACTGGAGCTCAGGAAGTCAGGAACTCCAAACTCCAACTCCACTGACGACTTCTACATGTGAGTATTTTCTCAGCATTTCTATGACGAATAAGCGCGGGTAATTCAAGCAAAAGAATTAATTGAGATCGGTGATTCCGGTTATAAAATTCCGATTCCGGTTTTAATCCCGGCCTGGTGACACACGGAACTACTGCTTTTACTAACTAGTAAGTATTGCTAGAGGCACAAAATAATAATCAATCAACGGGGAGTGAAATACATTATCAAGCAAACTAGTTATTATTTCGTGTGTTCCACGGATCAGTGGAAACTATATATATGTTTGTGTAATAATTTAAATTGTTTACATAAATTGTTTCAAGGCATAAATAGATATTCACGGGTGTAAGAGATAAATGGAATCAGTGGTTAGACTTATATTGACTCGGTAATAAAGTCAAAATGACAAGAGTAGGGGATTGTAATTATTGTAATCTATATTCAATATTGTAAATATAGAACATAGAAAGGCAACCGGGTCTACAAGGAACTTCGTCTCGACGCTCGCAATTTCTTTTCTTGCCTGGAAACATTTGTTATTTTTATCAGTTAAACAATATATAACTTCCAGTTGCTAAAATATCACTGTACTGTCCCTTCCGTGTGTAATATGTCACTAAAATTAAACGTACTGACGCGCTCAAAATTATACCAAAAGAAAGCTCTGTGCTTAGTGTTGACGCATGGAAATTTACTAAATGTGGGACTTCAGCCTAAATTTTGTGGATCTCCTTTATATTTGGCTAAAAGAAATTATACTTTTGTGACAACGCCAATATACTATGTAAACGCCTTTCCTCATATCGGGCATTTGTACACATCTCTACTAGCGGATGCATTTACTCGATTCGAAATTTTGAGAGGTAAAGGTAAACCGCACATCTTTGCAACCGGTACGGATGAGCATGGGATGAAGATTGAGAAAGCAGCTCAAGTTGCTGGACGAGATGTTAAAGCGCACTGTGACATTGTGTCCGGTTCATTTCTCCGAATGTCTCAAGAATTTGATGTGAGTTATACTGACTTTATTCGTACAACGGATGAGATACACAAGACTGCCGTTGTTCATTTTTGGGTAAGTCATAATTCAAAAAATTTATAAAATGTAAATGCCAATCGTAGGAGGGAAAGTTTCTGTTACTTTGTTGCTTTTAAACTATGCTCACATTTTTATGATGTTGCAATTCATCGGTAGACAAGATACAATTGTATTACTTAAAAATCAAGCATTCATAATTGTTTAACAGAAAAGCTTGGAAGCAAGAGGACACATTTACAAGCGTGACTATGAAGGATGGTATTCAGTTCAGGATGAGACGTTCGTACCAGATCATCAACTTTCAGAAATAACTGACAAAAATGGACAAAAGCAAAAAATCTGTACCGAATCTGGTCATATGGTAGAATGGTATAAGGAAGAAAATTATATGTTCAAATTAGAAAAATTTACTCCTCAGGTGTTAAAATGGATTGAAGCAGGTACAGTATTCCGTTATCTGCTTAAACCACATGTGTGTAGTGTATAGTTACTTGTATTCTCTAATATGTAGCACTTTTTAGATTTCTTAAACTTTTTTTACAGAAAATCCTATATATCCTGCTAAGTTTGGCTCCATTGTAAGTAACTGGTTGAAAGAAGGACTTCAGGATCTCTCCATTTCTCGACCGCGATCTCGTTTCTCTTGGGGAATTCCTGTTCCTAATGATGACAGTCAAGTCATATATGTGTGGCTTGATGCGTTAATAAATTATTTAACTGTAGCTGGCTACCCAAATAAACATCCATGGCCCCCATCATTGCAAGTTGTTGGTAAAGATATACTCAAGTAATTGTTTATTTTTAAACATTTTCGCTGAAATTAAGTCTTTGATACTCTTTGGGCTTGTTGGTTATAGTTTTATTATTACTTACTTCCTGTTGTAGTTACTTCTCCGTCCTTCACATTCAGTGTGATCATTATTTACCAAGACTCTTGCAAACATTGCAACAACTAATTTTGCAAACGGATAATTGTAGCATTAACTTGACAAAAGTATAAAAATTAATATATACCTTACTGGTATTTAAGATTCCATGCTATTTATTGGCCAGCATTTCTTATGGCAAACGGAATGGAACCGCCGCAGCGAATATTATGCCATTCGCATTGGACGATTGATAACGTGAAAATGTCCAAATCTTTAGGAAATGTGGTGGATCCATTTAAGTTGAAGGAAAAATTGGGAAAGGAAGCAGTTCGATATTTTTTACTAAGTCAAGGCGTTCCTCATTCGGATGGAAGTAATTTCAATGCAAACATTGTAATGCCTAACATTATAAAATACAATTTATATTTTAATACACGATGTTGTTTTTGCGTAAATTAGATTTCAACGAAGAGAAAATGATTCAGATGGTAAACGCAGCTCTTGCTGATAATTTAGGCAATCTTCTTATGCGGTGTTCGTCTGTTGCCCTCAATCCTAATCAGATTTGGCCAAAATTTGACGAAGAGTCTTTAAAATTACTTTCGCCGAGTGGTCAGCTCCTGAAGAGTAGCTTAATGAAATTGCCTGGTAAAACTAAAAAGTTTTAAATCTTCACTTTCTAGTATCACGTGCACATTACGTACACTTCAATCGTGTTGATGCTAATGGCATTTAGCAGTTATGTGTTTGTCCTTATTTTGATGTGTATTTTGGCGATTTGGGTAGAACTGGTTGAATCAAGTTACGAGGAGCTTAACTTTTACCGTGGAATAGAACACATTCTTGCTGTTCTTAGGATAGCTAATACATTTGTTCAAGAAGAAAAACCATGGGAGCTCGTCAAGGTTTCGCCTAGCTCTCCAAAGCTATTAGCCATCGTTAGTCTGGTGTTGGAAACTTTACGAATCACTGGTATAATGTTATGGCCTATTACCCCATCCTTGTCAACTTCGTTACTAGGTAATTTATTGTCCACACATCATGTAATTACTATGGTGAATCTATTTACATGCTCCAAGTTTCTTCAAGCTTATATCATAGATGTACCAGGAGGTAATCTAATAGCTTTTGTAAAGTATTGAAAATATAAATCTATTATCTCTTTATCTTTAGATCGACTGAACATTGAGGCAGACAACATATCTTGGGGCAGATTGAGACCTTTTATGTGGGAAGAAACAAGTCAAGAAAAACCCTTGGGCCAAAGTGCAAAAATTTTATTCCAGCGTATAAAATTATAAACCCAGTTAAATGTACGTTTTTAGAAATTTATTGTTAAAGTGAGATTGATATTTTTGACTAAATTTAAAAAAACATTTAACAGAATTAAAGGAGTAAAAATGATGTATTAAATAGAAAGGCTGAATAGTTCTTGGAAACCTTTTAATTAGATAAAACATTTTCGAACAGCAGGTAATCGGCATAGTCAAGAATAAGCTTCGCAACAGTTATTACCCTCTATTTAGACAAAAACTTATAAAATATGAATGTTATTCATCAAAGCACATATCGTAATACGGAGTACGCATGAAAATTGGGAATGGATTGAAATATAGGTTAGAGCAAAATTATAGTTTATAATTCAAGAACACTAGAAGCGTTATTTTTTCGATTTGAAATAGAAATTATTCAACAGGAAGTGGAAAAAACATTTTTATCATAAAATATACTTTTTATTTTTATTCTTCGAAATAGAAACTACATAAACTACAAATATTCCACGGTCGTCTAGCGCAGACAATTTATTTATTCTCATATTAACAATTCTATTAATTGACTATTAATTCATAGGTTTTTCGAGGGTCATAAAATTCATGAAGTCCTGCTTCTTTCTAACGAGATGACCCTTTGATATCTGTAGGTATAATTACATGTTATTATATTTTTAGGTACGGCACAGGATGTTTAGGTGTCATTGTTTTCCTGCGTTTGATTCTGCTGATTCTGAAGTAGTTTCTGGTAGGCATTCACGGATCTCGCCAGTGCTGTTACATTCCCAACACCAAATCCCCGAGCACCTTTGCGTTGTATGACTTCTAGGAAAAATGTGTCACGATCAAAGATTGGATATGTAAATATCTGCATGAGATACCTAAAAAACAAAAAAATTTAAAGCTCGCTTGAAATTGAATTACGTATATAAGTACTATCTAAATTAAGAATGAATTATTCTGTGCAGTAGTGCATGCCTGTGAGGTTGTGACGATGTTGAGGGATCCTCAGCCTCATTGGTATCGTCCTCATCGAATGGGTCTGCCTCGGTGTCTAGAAGTATGCCGTACTTGGAAAGTAATTCCGCATCCTCTCCCATCGACTCAATCGCTGGTAGCTGACCTATCTACATTGTTCCAACTTATTAAAATAAGATCCATGAAATTCACATGAATTACAAGTTTTAGAGGAAAAAATTCATCTAACATTCTCATCCTCGTAATGACATGTGACATCGTACATGAGTGTAGTATGTGGGTGGGGGTTGTCGGAAGCGTACTCCTTGCCTCACCAACTCTTCCACGGTGGTCACCATATCAGATGTGTGAAGCCCTATGTGTTGAAGCCCAGGTCCTTTATGGTCTTTAATAAAATTTTCAACCTGAGTGTTTTCTGCGATAATATAATATATTGCGATCAAGCATTATTTCATGTTGTGTAAAATCCGAATTTATAATGTATTTCAGTTAATTATTACTTCAGCACGAATATATAGAAGAAAAGTAGGAAATAGCGTATTAATTATTAATGATGCTAACACATTGTAGCGTTTGCCATAAGACACAAAAATATGATTAGAACATAATATTACGGCTCTTCATTCATTTTGCACGACTTTAGTTTGTTATACTTTTCTAGCTGTACCTATATGTCCGTATAGCATAAAGTAATAATTACACATTCAATGTAGGAGCCAATAAAAAAACTAATTGTATATTATGTGACTCATTTTCTTACGTAGCGAGGGCAAAGACTCTGCAATAACTATTTTGAGCTCCTCCCAAGACTCCGGAACTGAATCAGAACAATTGGAAGAAGCAATTCCAACTTCAGAACATTTCCAGAACTCCATCACTTTCAGTCTCATTCCTACATCTTCTCCAATGACCAGTCCTTCCTCTTCCGATTCCTGCCTGAAAACCAAAGTAGAATTGTATTCAAATATCCGATTGATAGACTGGCGTTAATTTTTCTTTGGAAATGAAATTCTGATTTCTACAATTTAGCAGACTGATGTATTAAACCAGATGTGGCACAATAAGCTAGTTTCTACAATATGGGAGGGGGATGGCTACAGTCCAATAAGGACTTCACAGACCCACCTCCACCATCTAATTTTTTATATAAAGCCCCACTAATGGTGACGCCACAAAGATTTCATTCCATAATTCTACATTTTAAATGACTCATTCGTGATACTATTCAGGCTTATTGTGTAATTCTTTATGGAGGACCACAAATTTTACCCCAGTACTCCGTACCTGTTATAATAACTATTAAGCTTGTTATAGTCAGACTTACATTATGAGTACTGGAAGTTCTAAAATAATCACGGCTATACAGATTCAGTGAACTGTGAAGTATTAAGGGCTGCGGGTGTTCAAGATAATACGAAATACTTAAGTGAAACGATAGTTTCCGTTCTCCGTGGCATTAGAATACCTTTCATAGGTAAGTAATTAGACATGTAATATCCGCATATATGGGATTAATGGGAAGGTACACTTGTATTGGATTATGTACGGTTGTTGGAGAAGTCGGCACATAGTGAAACCGAGTTATTTATATTAATGACAATAAATAAAGCTGACATTAAATTATGCAGTGCAATACCTACCTACTACGTAGGTAGGTACGTATAGTGTAGTCTAGCACGGCAACGGCAAGATCAAATTATGAAGCAATCATGTGCAAATTCAACCAAAGTGTGAAATACGTTTTGCTTTTTCGAAGGAGAGTGTGAAACGAGGTAGGGAAACAAAATAAATTGTGTATGTATGAGTAAATTATTGACTAATGAGATTCTTAAATACCTGTTGGTAATGAAGCGTTTCATCTCAAAAGCTTCTTGGTACCAGCGAATGATGGAGGTCGTCTCCCCAACCCGACATACCAGAGCCACATGATCAAAATATGAATTTAAATTACCCTGCTCAGACTGAGGAGGAGGAGGGCTGTTGTTCGAGGAGGGGAGGTTAACTGAGTTTGGATGGGGAACTGTAGGCTGAAATTCGGGCAGGAACCAGCCACTATAATTGATCTTTTCAATTAAGGTGTGTATCACATTTCCACAGCAGGATTTAACTATGGCATAATTTACGGTTCCATATTGATCCCCTGTCTGAGTCAAGTCCTGCAGGATCATACAGCCCATCTCCTTCAATCGATCTATGCAGCTTGGCAAGCCCTTCACTTCCAGAGCAATGTTAAACACTGAGTCTATATGGGCTTCTTCTTTCCCCTCACCATCATCCTCACAACAAAATACAGTCCAGGGCTCACTCAGACGACATGTAGTGGACGTCCGAAGTAAACTTTTAAATTCAACGGATTCATCTTTTAAATTGTGCCTGGATTTTATCTCACCATGACCATTACTACTACTACTATCACCATTGACCAGGACCAGCCCAACATCTCCAGAATCACATGCAGCTACCTTTTTTGCTGAACTCTTCTTTCGACATGTAACGATAAAGACGGTTTTCCCCATTTTGACAACCGACTGTGTACACATTGCTGTTTCTCTCTGACCAACCAATTTCAACCCAAATTGATTGCAAAGAGTGTGAAGCACAGGTCCACTGTCTTTCACACACATTTCTATGTGATGTAGCCCCAGCTTCATTGCGTTTTTGAACTACACCCACTTTTACCACTGCAAAAACTGTACAACTTGTAAACGCAACAATTGAATATTTTTTTGTATAATCTTAGGAACGGCGTAGAATTTAAATGTGGGTAATTTTGAAAGTGTGATTGTACGTGTAGGGCATTTTATATTATTAAACCAGGATATTTGTACAAATGTTAGGGGACATCCATCACATTACTGGAGAGTGCAGTGATTAATTTGTATTTATCTTTAAAAATGCAATAAAAATGATTTACAACTTTTTATTTATTATCCTACTAGGTCCTGGCTAAAATAGTTGGTCTATCGACCAGTTTCTGGGAAAGACTGCTGCAAGGAAAGTCATAAGAAACTTCAGTCGTCTATAATAAGCTCACTCATTCCTTCCTATTGCCGCATGTCTGCTCTGCGTGGCTTTTAGGCCTATTCTCACATGAATTGTTTATGCAGTACTGCACATGAGACAGTAGTAGTAGTCTCTTCTTTTATTTTTGCATAATACCTTGGTACCGTATTCGCCAACGCACTCATTATTATTATAGCCCAAGCAAAGTAAAAGCATTTTACAGGAGTTGAATTGAAAGGTACACTCGTTCATGGACTCCCATGGCTCATGAGTGAGGGGTAAATATGCCACATGGAGAGGATGCTGTCGCATGTTAAATTGCATAGGCAACATACTATTCTACTATATCCAAAAGCTCATTTAAAAAGTATTCGCCCGGCGTCCGGCGTTTTTTTATGTTCTGCACCGGAAGCATGCGGTGTCAAGTCATGGGACTCGTATTCGTGTGGCTCCTCGCGCGTGAATAATACTCAACCGCCTCACAATTAACAAATGAGAATAAAGTAACCCAAACTGAGGAAACATCATCCTTATTAAACATTCAAACAACTCTCATTAAAATAAAAACTTGATATATTTACCAAACTAAAAATCATGCATACCTATAAGAATCTAGGGAGCCATTATTTCAGGTTTAAGGTTTAGTCTATTTATTATACCAGAAGAAATTCAGGAGCAAAAGTATATGCCTAAAAGTACGTAGGTACCTACCTATCTACGAAACAGTTACAGGAACCTCACATAGTTTGCAGTTAAATGTTATACCTGCAATAATCTTGCGATTCAGAGAGAAAAAGACAATTTTTGATTCACAAAATAAACTCCAAAATTCAATTAAAGTGTGAGGATTCAGCTCAGCGTAGCCGTCCCAATAGATATTATACGTCTAGGAATCTTGAAAAAGCAAATTATGTAGGAAAGGGGCAGTCCGATATTATTTTTCTTTCCTCGTGGTTAAAATTAAATTATCAGTATATGCAAATCCCTAACAATTTACGCTAATATGATTGACTTGATTCTGATAAGCAAATTAGCTAGTAAGTATAGTTTTTGAGATATGATACACATTTTTGTTAACCCAGTCTGATGACACTGAAAAACGTTTTTACGAGGTCAATAATCCTACATAGGTTCGTTCTACTTCGACACGAATTGTATCCAGGTATACTCACCGCGTATTCTAACTTTTTATGATATAGCCATTTTTATAATGGTCCATGGTGGAATTGGAATATCAAAATCTTGCAATAATGAATGTTTTCTTCATTCAAACCTAAGCTAAGCCTTGAATTTATTAAACAAGAATATAATTTATAAAATATCTCCTGGATTGGCATTCGTATATTATATAGTATCAGTTTCAGGTATTAAAATTATACTATATCTGTAACTGCCGACTGAAAACATTAATAGTGGAAACCAACATCATTATAGTGTGCACTAGAAACTATAAAAACAAAAAAACAGAGAATTCTCGCCGGGAAACTTAGTTTTTACTTACGTGACGACTAAAATTGATGCTTTATTGTACAAGAACAAACGTATGTTTTCAGCTACGAAAAAAATAGAGGATATTGAACCGTCTTCATTATTATAGATAAAGTTTCCTTTGATTTTAAAATCTATAAAATTGTTGTAGAATTTGAATGTATAGGGAATTAAATTTTAAATGAATTAACTCTTTTCTACCTTCAAGGCAGCAGCCTCAAAAATTAAAATCATTTAAGGACATGCCTCATTGTAAGAAAAAATGTGTACGGGAAAAAGAGAAGAATTGATAAGCTACAGACTACAGCTATACACAGTAGATAATAAAGAATATTGAACCAAATAATGATTGTCCAACTAATAATAATTAAATTATTACCAGTACTACACACTGTATATAATCGAATATCTTAATATAATCATATCAAGTAACCATATTTAAATCTTATACGTGTTATCAATAAGTTAAGTACATACAAGTACATTCAAGAGATTCAAGACACACATGCATGTAGAACAATCAGCAAAGACGATTGCGATAATCAGATAGAATAATGAAGTAATGAAACTCTAAATAATAATTATGTTTACACAAGCCGACAAAACTTGAAAAAATAAACGCTGAACTTATGTGTGTTGTTTAATTTTGCCACAGCTTAATAATTCTAATAATAAGTACAGGAAATTCATTATCAGTATATCAGTTTGAACGAGAGGAACGATTCAATCTTAAAGATAAAAGTCGTGTAAATGTGTAATCGTCTTTCCAATAAATTCATTGCACACACGACATACCGAAGCCGATGACTCAGAGTGATGTAACAACAAAGAACATAGACCTCAACATAAATATGAGATGGTACTTTACATCTTGGTTGAGAATGAATAATAAACAAGAAGAAGAAAAACCTGGTTACGCATTTTTTTAAAACAAATCGTTAATTTCAGTGTCACATTTCCCGAATACTAATAACACGAAATCAGTGTCATTGTGTGACACCTATATGAAAGGCCCACTACATGCGGACAGAAAGCTTTTTTTGTGGTCCAATTTAGAATTCATGCCTCGTTTACCATACGCCGAGATTAGATTATAGCACAACAAGAAGATTATGTATCCTGAAAGGCGACGTCAACACAAATCTCAATTTACAGGGTGAACGCATGGCAGCGTTAAAACTGCGAGAAACCGGAACCGGCACACGAGTGAATCATGGTATGGGTTCATCTACAGACACGCATCTAATTTAAGTATGTAAGTGTACTTACTTACCCAAATCAATTACATCCCAAACTCCTAGACCCAACTGAATCCGCATTTATTAAATGTGTAGCTTCGCCTTCGTAATAAGCCGTCAACATCACCTCCTTCAGACGTGATAAATATCTCCTCCAAAATAAAACATCCCATTGCATTGATCCCACCCATGATAGGTCTTAACTGAAACTGAGCGATGAGTACAGACAGAGAGCGCGTCTAGATGTATATGTGCGGGCATTTAACGTTTACTTTAAATATAGTGCAATAACGCAGCGTGGAACAAGTAGTCAAGAGAAGATGATCTACATTTAAAATTATCTAGTAAGCATAATATACGGTATAGTCAAGAAGCGAGTACCTATACAAATTCCGTATGGAGTGCTCTTAAATTTTTTTCCATGACACAGGTATCCCACACTATCCTCGCTGTTGCTACCGAATTACAATTTATTATTGATTTAGACACAATCCAATAATTCTATTTTAATAATTCATTGAACCCAAGTTGAAATGGTCTGTTATCTGCTTCTGCTAATTGTTTCCTTGTTGCATTTACTTATCTACAAAAGCGTCCATGACTATATAGCGTACCCCATTCCATTGATTCCAAGGACCTTGCCATCCCAAATCCCAAATACCAAAAGAACAAGAAGAAAATGGCCATGAACACGGATGTACAGTCTGACAGTGGAGGCTCGACTTCTAGTAATAATTGGTAATAGTAAGTAAGTACTTCTTAAAAGATAATGCGGAGCACTAAATATAAAGCCATGGGGCATGGGCCATGGGTACGTATATGTACATGATACTAACTAACTAGTACTTAAGTCAAATCAGTCAAGTCCAGTTTCCATTTCTGAGTAATAACGCAATGCATAGGATAAATGTGCAATCAATAACCAATAGAACAACTGAACCAGAATATCTTATTAGATACATTAACTACAACAAACAGGGAGAAAGGCTAACCTAAATATGGGGCTGGGGAACTGGGGACTGGGACGAACCTGCAGAGAGAGGAGACGAGAGACATAGGATAATATTATAACGACGGTGCGATGGGCTTTTACACTTGTTTAAATTTTAATCTACAGTAGGTATATACGTGAGGAGATAGATTTACAGGCTGTGCCAGTGTCAAAGGCAGGAAATGGTTGAAGGCTGAAGATGCAAATTGTTCCTTGTACCTCTGGATGAGACTGAGATGAGTTGGCCAGGGAAGATGAAGGGTTTTGCAAGTAGACTGAGCTGAGCATGTGGGAAGCGAAAACATTTTTGTAAAAGTGTAGCCGGGTTGAGTGGTTTGGGATTGAAGGTGGAAATGACTAGAATGTAGAATATGTACATGAGGATAGTGTGGAGGGGCGAGCGAGAGAGAGAAAAGGAGAAGATCGTGGATTGAGATTTAAAAATGGCGCTTAAAGTTCCTTGACTCCAAAAAAGCGAGTGCTGCGAGTGTTAGTAGGCAAACGCAAAGAAGATTTCTCCTCGAGAGAGTTTTACTCGTCTCGAGAGCTCGTCTGTCTGTCTATCTATAGTCTAGTAGTGTAGTAGTAGTAGTGGATGGTAGTAGTAAAGGTAACGTTTTGTAGTACTAATGAAGGGAAAAAGGCCGGTGCGGATATGTGGATGAATGCCATGCATAAGTACAAGTACTTAGTATGTATGTATCTGAGGTAGTGTTAGAGTTGGAGGGCATTTATTAGTGTGTTGGTGGTTGTTCACTGTGCCCTGCTGGCCCTTTTTCTGTTAAAAGAGTGTGTGTAGTGTAGAGACGGTGACTGTGTAGTACTGTATCAGAGACTGTAGCAAAACGTAAGGCTGAGAGATCGTGAGATGTGAGAGAGACCAAAGAGACTCGTCTTTCACTTCCACGCCGCGGCCCTACTACAGTTTTCCATATTTTCATTCATTCCTTCATTATATTATCAACTACCTCGACGGGACAGATTTGATTTTTTGGTGCTCTTTTTTTCTGTGTAAATTTTTTGACTGCCCGGTGAATAGTTTGACCAACAACTTTTTGACATCATGGCCTCACCGTACGTGTCCGACGAATCGTCGGCTGACCGAAATGTAGAAATGTGGAAGATAAAAAAGCTCATCAAAAGTTTGGAGCTGGCAAGAGGGTATGCCTTTTAACTTTACCAATCATTATAACTCATCCTATAGGCCCTCCGCTCTCTGTGTAGATTCCAAATTAATATTTCCTTAATTTAATCGATATCATTTTGATTGTTGGCAGATGTTATGCGTATATTTATATGTTATAGGACGCATTCGAAAAATATTTATATGACAATTACTTGAGTTAAGAGATATGACTAGCTATTTGCAAATATTGAGTAACATATTAACAGTTACTAGTGTAATTTATTCAAAAATATGTCAAAGAAAAAACAGGAGGCTTGGGAGTAATATGGAGCTGCATTCGTTTGCTTTTAGGTTTTAATGGCATCCGTTAAGATTCAGCAGAATTAGAATAGCAGGGTAGAGGCGTAGAAAGTTCAATTCATTTATATTTATGATTGCTCAGATTACAATGTCAGATGTTGAATAATGTGTTAAGCATGATCTTTTATTAATTTGTTCCCAATAGCAATGGTACTAGTATGATATCTTTGATCATCCCTCCAAAGGACCAAATTTCAAGAGTAAGTAAAATGTTAGCTGATGAATTTGGGACTGCTTCGAATATTAAATCACGAGTAAACCGTCTTTCCGTTCTTGGGGCCATTACCTCCGTTCAACAAAAGCTCAAACTTTACACCAAGGGTAAAATCGCATTTTAAATTAGCGGGAACTTAATATTATCCTGTAGTGTGATTATGAATTGGTAAATGAAAAAGAAGTCTATATTTGGCATTGTCATTAATAAATATGCTTTTTTTTTGGAAACGTAGTTCCTCCTAACGGACTTGTCATTTATTGTGGTACAATTGTGACAGAAGAGGGGAAGGAAAAGAAAGTCAACATTGATTTTGAACCATTTAAGCCCATAAATACTTCACTATACCTTTGTGACAACAAGGTAGGCAAATCGTATTTTACAAAAATATTGGGATACTATTGTAGACTTGAATTGGTATCATTTTGGTAGCGAGTTTTAATATTTGCATATCCTCAAAGAAGTGGTTTTGTCTTTTTGAAATATTTAGTTCCATACGGAGGCGTTGACCGCTTTATTGGCCGATGATAATAAATTTGGCTTCATCGTAATGGATGGTAACGGCGCATTATTCGGAACATTGCAAGGAAATACTCGTGAAGTTCTTCATAAATTTACAGTCGATCTTCCAAAGAAACACGGTTAGTACACGTACATACGACTTCAAATTTTAAAAATCTGCGGAAAGTACACAGCAGCATTAACACACTAGCAGACAAAATTGCAATAAACTAGAAGAAATAAAATAATAGTTTAATTATTTGTGCATAGGGCGTGGTGGTCAATCTGCCTTACGTTTCGCTCGACTTCGTATGGAAAAGAGGCACAACTATGTGAGGAAAGTAGCAGAAGTTGCCACACAACTTTTCATAACTAATGACAAACCAAATTGTGCAGGTTTGATTCTAGCCGGGTCCGCAGATTTTAAAACTGAGCTTAGTCAGTCAGATATGTTTGACCCGGTAAGTTGATTTTTTACTGATGGTACAATTTATCGATGTTGTGACATATCATATTAATAACGATATTATGTTTTGAGTTGTATGTTTAATTTGGTGTTTCGTGATTGTTTAATTATTTTTGTTTATTATAGCGTCTCCAAGCAAAAATAATAAAGTTAGTTGATGTGTCGTACGGTGGTGAAAATGGATTCAATCAAGCAATCGAATTAGCTGCCGAGTCACTTCAAAACGTCAAATTTATTCAGGAGAAAAAATTGATAGGTCGCTATTTTGACGAGATTAGTCAAGACACAGGGAAATATTGCTTCGGTGTAGAAGATACCCTGAAGGCACTGGAGCTGGGCTCTGTGGAAACACTTATTTGCTGGGAAAACTTGGACATTCAACGATACGTATTGAAAAATCACGCGTCAGGGGAAGAAAAAGTTTTGCATTTGACTCCGGAACAGGAAAAAGACAAAACTCACTTCTCGGATAAGGAGGTATAGGCCCTAATTTATCAATTAGTTCTACTTGTTCAAAAAATTGAAAATTGATTGATGATATACCTGTGAACCGTATACAAATTACTAATTAGCTTCAATATAATAATATTTTTCACTTATTCAGACCGGCGTCGAATTGGAATTAGTGGAATGTCAACCATTGCTGGAATGGATAGCTAATAATTACAAAAGTTTTGGAGCAACGCTAGAGATCATTACTGATAAATCACAAGAAGGTTCCCAGTTTGTTCGAGGTTTCGGAGGGATAGGAGGTAATGTATTTTGTTTGTATTTATTACTTCATCATCAGTACATTATTCAGTCCTTAATTCTATACAAATTCAGTGGTAAAATGAATTTACTGGTAGTTCAAGTTTTATAATTCTTTAATGAAAATGAAGCGTAATTCACAGGTGGTTTGAATGATTTTAGTGAGTGTTGAAAAGTGTAGCTTTAAGAACCAAATAACATTAAGGGATATTTGAGTGAGGAAAGGATCATTCTTTAGATGAGGGTCGGACTGGTGATATTTTTGATTTTGACAAAGTTGAATGAAAATGGTGACTTGATTGGTGGTAGGAATGTTGCGATACAAAGTGGATTTCCAATCATTGCAAGCTGACGATCCATTAGAGGATGTAGACTTGGATGATTACTAAATTGAGCTCCTCAATAAACTTCTAAGAACTTCAGTATGTGGTTGGGAAATTTGTTTACATCCAAGTGAACTTGATGTGTCATTATATATATTGATAGATTGTACTATCTAGATGTTGTTGTACCATACTTTCCAGTTTTTATTGATTTTTATTTTTTGAGTTAATCGCACTCGCCAACATCTACGCTTTATGATTATTGATGATGAAACATTGCCATATATAGTCCTTGTAGTGTATATGTGCAGTGCGGATTTGTTTAGTTTCGCTGGAATGTTTTTTTTTAATTACTGGCTAATTATTCTTAGTATTTTTATATAATCTGAGTTACTGTTAGATGTGAAGAATATAGTTATGATTTCGTGATCGTGTATAAGTGTAATTTATTGGCGCTGGGGCGGCTAGGCATTTAAAGGCCGTATTAGATTAAAACTTATCTTCTTAAAAAAGATAATTAAATTGCAAACTTGCGATGGCCATTTGTAGAGGAAATTTTTTTTCTGCACGACGCGCTTTGATTGGAATCTAGCTTTTGTTATTTTATTATTGTTACCGTTAGAATGATTTTTTTTTCATCATGTCCCATTGTATCATATGGTTTACTGTAATTTGTACTATTATTTTAATTGTATTTGTGCCCAAATTATCTGTAAACATTTTGAGTGTGTGTTTGGTTTTTGGTGTTTCCCATTTACACTTTGTAGTACTTCTAGGCAACAGTGTTGAAACTATATTTCGTTCTGATTTTGCAGGCTTGCTGCGTTATAAAGTCGACTTCCAAAGTTTACAACTGGATGAATTAGATGGGGATGCGTACGATTTGGATGACTACTAAAAAAATCTTTAAAATACAATACATTATGGAAGTCGGAAGTCTTCAGATTCAAGCTTTTCAAGTTAAAAAATTTAAATTAACTGGTAGGCGGTGGTTTTCTTTGTTGGTTCTCCTTGTAATGATATATATATAATAATATTGAAAGGAATATACCTACCCGTAAAAGAATTTGCATAAATACTGCTTAGATTAGTGACATATCGTGTATATCTCATTTTGCAAAACAAAAAAGTCCTGTACTTTTTCATCTGGATGATTTGTATTAAATTTATTTTGTTTGTGATTTACAAACACAATCTGCGTATTCTTTATTATTTAAAATCATGGCCTCTGCCTCTGTCATCAATTTTTTTTTGCTTTTTTATATCACACTTCTTGTACCGTTTATACAATAAACTCAAAAAAAAATATTCTTGGCAAATTGTGCAAGCTGCTAGTAAAGTTTTGCGAAAATTATAATTACGTAGTATTTCTATGTTACATCATATACGTATTAATTACAAAGGCAATATAACAATGCGACATGCAATTGTGATTTACAAAAAAAATAATTTTATTGATCACGTGCACTACATTTCAGCTTGCTAGCATTGACAGATACATACATATATTATTCATACAACCCTTCAAGGCTCTTATTCTTATCAGCCATATTCATGACATTGGATAATCGATAATCTCATTTTGGTACAAATTAGTAGCATTATTCAATAGTAAATAACATTCTCTGATAGCTGATAACAGTACTCCTTAGAACTATTAAAATATAATCATTTTCGTACGCTTAAGACAACAAGGCCTAATTTAGTTTTGCTTAGGCGACACTGAACTAGGCTTGACTAAAAGATTTTTCCGGCGACGGAAGTTTTAGATCGTCCAGTTCTAATCAGAAAAATAAAAGGCATAATTATTCCCAATGTCTTATAGTTTGCAAACCAGGCAAGACAACAGAATGAAGCAATCAAAGTACCTTCTAAATTTAGTTCTTCAAGCAATTTAAGATCTTCTTCGGAATATGCATTGTCTTTCGTGGGAGTGGCAATATCCTTATCCTTGTCCGCTTTCTCTTTCTCACCCTCCTCCTCCTCTTCTAACAGGAGTCGGTCCAACTCATCCTCTAATAACGACGTATCTTCTTCAACAATACCTCGACCTAATGTGGTTGTAACTTCAGCCTGATCTTCTAACATCTATATTGGCAGAAATGTACATCGTTTCATACACACTTGACATAACCAATTACAAAGAAAGCCCACAAACACCGAAGCAATTAATAAATAATATCAATAAAAGTTGAAAAGGTGATTTTAGGCAAACACGCACTTCTTGCAAGTCCATCATTACGTCAGTCGTCCTGTCCACATTAATGTTATTTTCTTTCAAAACCTTCCCCAGCGCTTCTTTTCCAGCTTCGTATGCAGCTAATATCTGTCAACGTTAGTGATAATCACAACATAATTACGCTGTAGTTTAGAATTAGCCGTTCCTAAAATAATAAACTGGAGTAATCATGCAATTCATAAGTACGTTCCAATGCATGGCATTTAATGTCCTAGGGACAAATAAGGCCACACTACCACACACTTGCATCTCTGAAGAATGAAGCAATACTACAGTCAAACCTCGGTTTAATGGCTTCCCCAATAGTGGCTAACTCGATTTAATGGCAAATTTGAAAATCCCCGTCAAAATCCCTATGCTTTATATAGTAAAATATGCCGATATAGTGGCTTTCGATTTAGTGGCGAACTC
>JAQFZE010001366.1:0-18325 GCA_034695245.1 Dicyrtomina saundersi | reverse complement strand
ACCCCCACCTCTCTTCCCGCACGCCCAACGTCTTATACTCCATTTCTTATCGTAGCAATGTTTTCCTTTCCCATCACCGCGTAATCACAAATTAATTTTCACAAACTCTTGGGACCGTAATTTTATTAATTCATAAGTCTAAACCTCAAGATCATTCATTACCCCTCTTTACTTTATTTTGTAATTCCCACTACAAGTTTAAAAAAATTACTTTTTAGATGTCAATAACTATTAGATAATGCAATTTTGTTAAACTATATTATATGTAGTTCTTTTACATAATTATTATGAGTTAATTAAATTTTTACTCCTAATGTCAAGTAGTGCGATTAAAATTAGTATTCATTTTTAGACACGCACTCGAGATTGTTCTTTGAATAATGTTGCAAAAATAAATACTGTGAAAATACTGTGCTAGTCTTCTAGATTGTAGAATATAAATTATTTAATTAAAAATTCACAATTGTGAATTAACACAGGAAAACTGTAGACTTATTTATTAATATTCATGACTAGCCCGTGGTAGTCCTAATCTCCTTCTTAGCAAGTTAGAAAAAAGATAGAAAAAAAACTTTGAAATTTCTTTTTCAAATTGCTTTTAATTCCCTATGTTATAGAATATGTAACTTAGACCGTATACACAGCACAGAGCGTATATAACACAAGATTTGTTAATTAAATCAAGACTACAAAAACGAAAAGGAATACTACTAGGAATTGGGAATAGAAATAAAGTGAGGGAGTATATAGAGTAGTCTGAGAGAATGAAAGTGAAAATCCTCCAAATCTCATTCATGCAACATATATTCAAGAAAGCTTTATGTAATAAAGAGAAAGTATTCTCTTCCAATCCAACAAAACCACGACGGCGTAAGTACGACTACGTAAGTTCCATATGACGGGCTTCTTTCTCTCTCTCTCTCTCAGCCAAGGCAAATTTCATATGAATGCATTACCTAGCTAATTACGTGAGCTGTTGTCTATGAATTTTAAATAGAAAGGCAACCGCAACGCTCATTTCCCATTTTCATCGCTCAGTTGAAGCTCCAAGACAGAAACGAACGACGAATTCCCGTTCAAATTTTAAATCTGTCTTTCTTTTTACTTTCTCCCATTTCATCAATTGCTTCTTCAAAACTTCACACTTGAGGCTAGAAATGAAGCGGAGAAAAGAAGAATAGAAATCAAAGTGAAAGTGCAAGTTTTTAGCTTGTTGAATTTGCGTATTAGAAGAGTCTATATTGCTCATAGCTATGCCATAAGTGGTGATGAGGAGGAAAGATGGGAAGTAGTACAAAAAGCTTTGAGTATAAAGAAGCCAATCGAATATAATATGTAGGTAGATATATAGTCATTGGTACATGTATCGGGGAGTATATAGCGACAGTATGCAGTATGTGCAAGGATTTTTCGTTGGAACAAAACCAAACCAAGCCATGGTCATGTTTTATGTGCATATGTGCTATGGAAGTAACAAAGCGGGGAAACTCAATGCCAATGCCATTGCCAGTAGTAGTGAGTTAAAGCATTCAGTGTAAGCAATTAACTAGCTTAATTAAGCCCACTTAGATCGTATGCATAAAATCATGTCTAATGAAGGAGGAGAGCAAGTTCTCCTTCCCTTATCCCAATCCATGTCTATATAGGACGTGAATACCAATGTAAATTCCGATTTCGATACCTATACAGTTTTTACCCCATACACAAAAGAACCCGTATCCCTTCCTTTTTAGTGTTACATAGCCACTCGCACCCTGTACGGCAGACGGGTAAGTACTATAGGCTACATACCATACCATGCTCCACCATTAGCATTTGTTAGTCTGTCACATACCTACACATCCATGTGTATAAGAAGCACGTTTTCTGAGACTCAACTCAGACTTTATTATAAGGAATAACCCGGCGTCTCTATTCATGATCATGAGCCAGAAAAACTTATTTATGATGCTCATAAATTCACCAAGAATGTCCATAGACATTTTGAATCGAAAAAATTCCACAGCGTAAAAGTGCCGGTAATAGCAATTAGAAATTATCTAACTTTTTTCTCTTTTCTCTTTTTTTTCATACACATTAAGGACATATATATACATATATATACATATATACACAGTCATATAGTCAGCGTGAGAGTGAGAGTGGCTTTTGGATAGATGGAATTCTACTTTCTCTTTTCTCCTTCTTTCCGTCCACTGACTTCAATTTAAAGACTATTCACATTTCGAGATGTATATACTCAAAGAAATAACTATATGTATGGGTACTTTGATACTTTTATACTTTCACTGCTCATATAGCTATAGGAACCACCCGGTTTTGTAATCACATCATAAAAATATAGACGAAGCTGGGAGAGGAAGGATGTTATGGGATGGGCGATGGGCGATGGGAAGGGGGAAAAAAATAGGAAAGCGAAAGTACGAAAACCTCGGTGTAACATCCATTATATAATAATGACCAGCCTGTTCCTCTTTGAAACAATCCAACATTGTAAATTCTACCCAGAAAGCTCATCTCATACAATTCAAATTACATAGTGGAGAGAGGAAATGTTAAAAAGAAAGAAAGAGTGAAGAAATGTGGATCATTCTAGTGTTCGTGTTCGCGTAGTCGGAACTTAAGAAGGCAAGAGTAACGAGTGAGAGCGTCCTTTCCCTTAACAAAAACATGTTTCCTTATTCTGAGGACTCACATCTATTCAATGCCGCCCAAAAATGTTTTGTTCTCTACATGTTACTCGATCCATTTGAGTCAGTTTTTAAGATACGCTAGTTAATTCGCCATTTTCTTTATTCTCCCTAATCACAGTACAAGGACAATTCGCAATACATAACATACTTGTGCAAAATACAGTACAAATACAAACGGGGAAATTCGTCTGTATACTTTGGGAAAAAATAAATCATTGTTGTATTTATATTATATATAATTATACATGTTGAAAAATACAATGTAGTATTTTGTCTTGACTCTCACCATACCACGAGATCCAACTTCCTGCCGCTGAAGAGTTTTTTGACAAAACAGGATAAGTTCATTATTGTTTCCAAAAGTGATATCGTCTGTGAAGAATCAAAATGACCCATATCCAATTTAAGCTTAAATCAAAATGAGCGCTATGTCATACAAACAAAGTGAGAAACGTGCGTAAAATGTTAATTACGAGTTTTTGAAAAACGTAAAACGCTCTATTTCCATGTTTTTGAAAAGGTGCAAATTGTTCTAATTCCATGCTTTCGAAAAAGTGCAATAATTTCTAGTTCCATGTTTTCGAAAAGGTGCAAAATGTTTTAATTCCATGTGTTTGAAAAGTGCAAAATGTTCTATTTAAATGCTTTCAAGACGTATTTCAATATGTTTGTAGATAGTTGATATTGTTTTTAGCTAAAAATGGATATGGGTCATTTTAGTTCTTCATAGACGATATTATCTTTTGTACTGCGTGTACTTTTCAACTAGATACTCTGCTGTTTTGCATGGCAAAGGTAAATGATCAACCAAAGCCTAGTTTTAAAAACAGCCATTTACATTACATGTTGTTAAAACATATTGAGCTTAAAAGTATCCTGCTGGAATTCGTTTTTCCTGTTAAAGCATTAATGAAGTTATCTCATTTTGCAAAAAAATTCTTCAGTTGTGAAATTAGATTCTTAAATATACATTTGTAAGCTATAATATATTTTGAACACTTATGAAACTCATGGTCAAACTCTGAATTTACGAGACAAACTATTATGTTAAAATGTAATTATGTCCTGGTTGAAGAATAAATAGTATGTATTCATACATTATGACTTCCGGTCTTATTACCAGAGTTGGTAAGTAGTAGGTTTCAAAACGGTATGTTCAAGGTCCATTATATTATGTTCAACTTCGAAAATCCTTAACAATCGAGTTTTTAAAACTTTCAATGTAGAAATAATCTTTTGTTCACAATTTATAATGTAATTAGAAATTACGGTCCAATGTATATTCTACAATGAGCTAGTAAGGGTATAATTTTAGGCTTATTTTGAGTTTGTTTGGTTTGGAAATTGGAAGTATTGCTTAATATTTTTACATTAAATTCAATTTTTTAACTTTAATTCCTTCTGAACCTAATGCTATTTGATAATGTGATATTTTACACAGTTTTCATAGACTTTTAAATTTAATACAGTTGAGCTCTAATGGCAGCACTAGATTTTCTAAAATCATACACGCTACCTAAGACTTTTAACTTTGAAGCTTTAAAAGAACTGCTGTATAAAATATAGTACTTAAAATCATATTTTTGTAAAGTTCCAAAGTTTTTCTGAGTGCTCGTGAAAATGCAAAGGACAAACGAAAAACGATGAAAATACGTTCCAAATATTAATGCATTTATAGCTAGGGCATTTCATTCCAATCAATAATAATTTAAAATGCCTTGCTTTCTTTATCAAGTTCAGAAAAGTTGGAAATGTATATGTAGCTTAAAACTTATGAAAATTTAAACAGTCCATAATTATTCATTAAATTGATAAAAAATGAATGCTCCTTGTCTCGTCTCTACCATTACATACCATACCATGCCATACTAAATAGAAATGCAGGGTATAGGACAAGGCTGGACAAAGTTGTGAGAGAAAGAAATAGAATTTAATTACTTTTTATGAATTGCAAATTTAAATGACGTCAGTTGTAGGAAAGTATAGAATTGGTAGAAAACTAAATTCAATGCGAATGAAATTAGAAGGAGATTGAACAGTGACATAAAATGAGGATACAAAAAACTTTGTTCAAGACGACGAACCTGACTTATTTCAGTCAAAACTGGTTTATTTAAGAAAAGTAGGAAAATTATTCCTTCTCACACGAGAGCTCTGCTTAAGTTTCCTTCATCTTTAGTTTATGTTGAGTTCAAGTCCGAGAAAGATGATGTTTTACTCCCTGGGATTCATCATGAAGGTGCAGGCTATATATCGAGTCAACAACCACAAGTCTTAAAAGTATATATACATATGTATCTAAGTGTGTTTAATTCAATAGTTATAAGAGGTACGTTAGGCGTTAGGTGCTTTCCCCATATGTTGGCAAAGACATAAAGGGCGACTACGTGTAGGTATGTCTTGAGTCGGGAGTTATAGGCACAAAAATATAGCGAGAGGGACTGTAGAACTCGTAAGAGAAAATAGCATCGCTTCGTATCCCCTGGCACTCTGTCATCCCACGGGATTCAGTCGTGTCTGCTTTCTCAAATGGATAATACGGTTAAAAGAGGTAATGCAAAATGTGAGGAGTGCAGAGGAGGAAGTAGAAATCTCTCTTGCGCTCATACACTCTCTGGTATTTATTCTGGGGATTTACGTCGGTCTCAGCTTGAGTGAAAGCGTTTAGTCCACTGCAATGCTCCCCAAACATACAATGACTGATGTTTAAGTTTTCCACACACACTGTCCTTCCCATTACTAAACTCTACTATACTTTCTCCTGCACTTATCTTACGTAGCTGCATTATCACAATTACGGACACAGCAAGCTAAATCCTTACGTAAGATAGAAGGAATTGAATGAAAAAAGACAGTGACATGCCTTGTAGGACTCCTAACTTAAAACAATTTAGAGAAAGTATTACATTAGGTATTTTTAATGTCTGTGTTATGTACGAAATGCGTCATTTTCACTTTGCCCTTGAGTCACACATTTAAGTCTTTGTAATAATTGTAAATTGTTTCCTGAATAAACAACTCTACAAACACCGTGTCATGTATAATATCGTCTGTGAAGAACCATAATGACCCATATCCAATTTGAGCTAGAATCAAAATGAGCAATGTCATAAAAACAAAATGAGAAACATGCGTAAAATGTTAATTAAGAGTTTTTTGGAAAGGTGTAAAATGTTCTATTTACATGTTTTTGAAAAACTGTAAAATGTTCTATTTACATGATTTTGAAAAGTGGAAAACGTTCTATTTACGTAGTTTTGAAAATTGTAAGATGCTCTATTTACATATTTTTTAAAAGTGCAAAATATTCTATTTAAATGCTTTCAAGACGTTTCAATATTTTTGTAGATAGTGGATATTGTCTTTAGCTACAAATAGATATGGGTCATTTTGTTTCGTCACAGACGATATGATAAAGCACATAATACACAAATAGTGTCAAAAATGGATATTAGCCGTTTGAAAACGTTTTGAAAATTTTGAGAACGAGATTATTTAAAAAATTAAAGGAGCTTTTAAATGTGATGGCATGCTAAATATTCACATCTACCTGGGCTCGAACCCAGGTCCATCGAACCAGTTATCTTTACCAAGAGAGCTGCTAGGATTATAAGCCTAGCATTGTCGCCGACTACTATAGACAACTAGACCGATGATCAGTGATCGAGATAATGAGAATTCAAAGTACTATTTTCTAAAATTTGTGCCACTTTAGCTGTGTTCTAAATCACATAATAGGATGTGTGTACTATGACTGGTGAAGTGTAATGTTTTTTATCTTTTTTTGTTATATTATTTTCAAAATGAAAATTAAAACATACAATGATATACATGGCTATATGCACAGTCAAGCCATGTCGTCCCGTAGGTCATACATCTATTGTGCTGTGAATCTTATTGTGTGGAAGTCATAGTTTTGATTTTTTGATACAATGGAAGGGTTAAAAATATTGATTTTGGATTTGAAGAATTCTTTCATGGGACATATGGGACTCATGACGAATTATTTATATCTATGCGTGAGGTATATTTGTATAGTTCATCCCTGGGACATTTGATAAGATAGTTTGGGGAGTGAGGACGTAAAGGGAAGTGTAATTATGTTTGCACGAGAGGTGCATAATGCATTGCTACTAAAGCTAACGGGGACGCCGGTGCCAGCGGTACTGCTAACACTGCTATAAGCTACTATAAGTAGTAAATCTCTGGAATAGGGATTCAACCTGTCACTCAGTCAGTTTCAAGTTGAGTTGCTCTAGTATATTTGACATTGGAGTAACCCCGCCGCCAGCTCCCCGAGTCTCCTACAATATTCCCAGAATAATGGAAACAAGACTTGCGTTGATAGTGTCTCGGATATTAGATCAAATTCAAATGTACCTACTATAATCTATGGGTGTTCCAATATATACAGTAGTCAGAGTAGAGCAGTCAGATACATCTCCTTCATACGTAGCTTCGGCTCTCAATCTTTCCCAGACCGACACCGAAACAGAACCTCGCATTACATCACATCACCATCACATGTGTCCAAAGCCAGAATTCTGTCCTTTTAATGATACACTACACAGTCTATTTAAGTCCATGAAAATCTCTACTGAGCGAACATTTCTCAAACTTGGCAAATTCCCTTTCCTTTCCATACGCTAATCTCATGGTTGTGGGGTAAAGGGTTTTATTTCTGAGTTTAGGACATGTCTAGCATGATGTACATATGATCGGAGTAAAAATACAAACAATATACATATGCATTATAATGTGTACGTGATGTGATAGTGACGTAAGCGTGTCCCTTCCGTTTTCTCTCAAACTTGGAAAAAAAAAGTTAACTTTTACAATGGATACCGAACGGGAACGGAGACTATACATTCTGCATGTAAAATAAAAGCATATCATTGACAGTTAGGTACTGCATACTACTTAGCCCACTTGGAATGTATTCCCATCAACAAATATATTAAGTTAATAGAAAAGTCATTGAATGTACGATGTACGTCTGAGACGTGGTGAAAGTACAAGTGCAAGTGCTGGCGCTAGCCTAGTCCAAAACTTTTGTATGTAAAATAAAATTGAGTATAAACAAAGTATTGAGCTGATATGGAAGTACACTGTACAGAAAGAACCTACGTGATAGCATGCTGTATAAAATATAATGCAGTTGGGTAAAGTGAAAGATGTCATGTGTCATGTTATTATAGATTGAGATAGGTTCCTAATTCGGTTTGGCATTGGTTTTGGTTCTCGTTCTGGTTCAAGAGTTGCGTTTTGATGTTGGGAAGGTATGCTATGCTCTATGGTTCTGCTCTGCTCCAATTTTTAAGCTACTCGCATTTGTATTGAGCATAGTCAAGCCAATAACTTCTAGTTGAGTCCAGTTTAGTTTAGTTTGGTTGGATTTACGAGAGGACATGATTTTGATAAGACAGGAGGAGAGAGTGAAGTGTGCAAAGTTTGGACTGAGAAATGGAATTCAATGGAGTTGGATGTTGGGGCGAGGGGATGGAATCTGAAAAGAGCAAGATAGAAGAGAGAAAGAGAAAGTATCCAAGAGTAAGAGGAGCAAGTAGCAATCATAGGCTGAGTGAGTGAGTGAGTTCACTTAGATTGAGCAAAGCTATGAGGTTGGAACGAATTGGATTAGTAAATGCCATATGGAATGAAAAAGTAAACTAACCGTGAAAACAGTTAACTTCGCTTGATGGACGCAGAGATAGCTTAAGTAGAAATCTTATACGGATTTCTATTTTTCCTTTCCTCCAAGGTTCACTAGACAGGGTACACACTTCCAGACTCCACACACACACACACACACACAAGTCACAGCATATGAACATCCATGTAGATACACCACATCCTTGTACATAACCAAATATCCCCCTCCACACCTATTCATACCTTAACTCTTTGACAACACCTTCCTTTCTCCTTCGCTTCCATATCTCCTAAATCCTTTCACTACACTATACAAGTCACGGTTCAACGTTCAAATGTAACCAGATTTTTAGGCGTACACCATTTTTACGTTTGAAATGCTTTGCTCGTAGAGCCTATGTGCTCTTATAGGGCAACAATCCCAGCTCCCAGTCTCCCAGTATAGGTATATTTCAACCAAAATGCGAGGCACACACAAACGCAAATTTCACCGTAATTCCCTACCAAAGAAAGCACAGAAAAATGCACTCTTCTACATACAGCTACTCTATGTGCAATGCATAGTGGAAAATTGGTCTTCGGATTTGGAAAGTAAAGTGTAGTCAAGAGTCTCGAGATATAATAGCTCAAGAAAGTTTAATTCTATGACATTAGATTAGAGAATCCAGCACCCAGAATCCAGAATCAGATCTAAAATTCTGAAATTGGACCTAAACTGTCACAAGTCACAACTTAAATCTTTGATATGTGTGAAGGAATGAGACAGCAGAGGCTATTGGCATCCCCTCTGCATATATAACCAGTCACCATCAACCTCCCAAGACAAATTCACATTGAAATACTAGACACTATCTCTTGAGAGGGAGCGAAAGAGGAAACATCCGTGTCGGTCCAGCACCACAAGCACCAAGGACCAGTCTCAGTCCCAGTTATAGTGCATAGTCAAGCAGAGCGGCATAGAGACAGAGCAGACTAGCGTGTAGGAAAGGTTTTAGAAAAGTGAGAGCGTACGAGAATGAAAGAAAAGACGGATGGATAAGAAACGAAGACGGAATTCTCAGAAGAATAGCCCACAGAGAGAAAGAAGATAGAAATATTGAAGTTTCGTATTAGTTGGGCTACGGGAGATAGAGAAAGGAAAGGAAAAGAGAAAGTCCTCGCCTATTTCACTACCTCCATCCTCACATGTACAAAGTTCAAGACACATTGAATAGATAGATCGTTCCTTGAGTATACCAGTCGTAGTCGTACGGAATGAATATGTAAGAACTCCCATTTCTGAGATTTCCTCACTAAACATATTTTGAACCCATTATGTACAGTTCATGCACTAGGAGCCACTCCACAAATGCATATATGTACCCACATGTGTACTTGACTTCAACTCTGGACTGGCTACCTCAGGCCTCAGATAGTCAACTACGTATGTGGATACAAGTGTGGCTCATCTAGGGAAAAGTCTCATTGATGCGCGTCTCCAGGAAAAGTCAGGAAGAATAAGGAGAATGGAGGAAGGAGAGAGAGAGACAAAAATTAAAGTTACATACCTTTGTATGTGATTCAATGTAAAAGTGAAAGTGAGCGAAAAAAAAAGAGACAGCAAGATTGAGCAGAGCGATTCAGATGCTCGTTCTACACGTTCTAAAGACTGTCTTAAAGTTGTCAATTTGCTCTTGGTCCCCTTTTCCTTTCCCCTTGAAGACGAAGTCGGCAAGACCGGCTTAACTTACCGTTTATACATCTACAAGGACAAGGACAAGGGAAGAGATATGTCTCGTCGATCGCCTTCTATTTGATGAATACCTTCCTTGCATCTATTCCAGATCCAGACGCACCCATACACTATACTACGCTACCTGTTTCTTCCTTTCGTCTTGGTCTCTTACTTTCTCTCTCTCTCTGGATATCTGTACAATTTACTAAAGCCGATGTCAATAGTTAAGATCTTGTTATATTTCTCTAAGAATATGTCCCAAAGTTATGCTCTGCTCTACTACGTCTTCCACTTTTTTTTTTCAAACTAGGATAAAAATACTGAGAGTCGGTGAAAGAATAAAGTTGAGCCAAATACAAGGAGGCATTAAGTAGGTAGAGAAGAAAAGATGGGGAAATTGTCGAAAAGTGTTTATTCAGCGAAAAGTTTTGACTCTCTCTGCTTATGTTATGTCTTCAATTATTGCGCTCATGTGTACTCCCTCAGCATTCAAAATTACGAATAAGACGTTCCTCTTCTCTCTCTCCCTCTCGCTCTTTTTTTACCAATTTCTCCTTATCTCTATACCAATGCGTCGCTTCAACAAGGAATTGACAACTACAACAACTCTCACACAGCCTCTCCAAACTTAAGGAGTACTAACAACTTATCCTCAGCTCAACTAACTGTGGAATGAATGAATTTAACATCATTGATGTTGTCACACAGGAGACACATTCTCCGCTTTTCCAATGCCCAATATATAAGCGACAGAAAAAACATACTCAGAAATTGAAATTTAGAATAGCAAAAAAGGAAAACTATTTAAGTCTAAGAATGAAGTGTTTTCCTTTCCCCTCCCCCTACCATCTTCACGTTCTAAAATATGTAGTCGTAAGGGGAAGGAAAATGGGGAATGCTTTCTATACTTTCTTTTTACAATGGAGAAAGTAGCAAGAGTTTGAGTCGTGGAAAGCTCTTTTTTATTGAAGTCTGTCGTGATAGGTTTTATATCAAGTAAGCCTTTAGAAAGGGAAGAGAAATGTGTAATGTTCCCTACTGATAAGAAAGGATTCAAATTTATTCTCACGTACTTAATTACGTTTCTTAGTTGTACGGTACCCTTATACCGGCATTGGAACACGTTGAGCACTTGCTGTGTATTTCTTTATGGTGCATATTAAGCTGGAGACCTGCTCACTGGTTCACCACTGATGTTCATAAATATATGTTACTGTCGATATTGGACCCGATAAAGTCTGAACTTACTCGCTAGGTTTTCCTTGAACAAGTTTTGCACAATGCAAAAATACATGTTGATAATAATTTTCAAATATTGAAGCAATAATTTACAGAGTACAGATAAAGATTACAAATATGATATAACTGGGTATTTACAAGGCTAGACTCTGCTTTCACCCATTGAGCAAACCCAACTTGGTACGAACAAGGTACATAAGTGGTACTCAACCGAGGACCGAGGGTGTTTGTTTGTTTTTACAAATGAATTTCTTTTTAATTATAGAATCAGATCATTATTTTTTCTTTTTGTTTGTTATGAGTTACGGGAGCAAATTATCAATAAATGAGTTATAAATTGAGTCAAGTCTGAAAACTGCAGAGAGTGTTGGCTTTAGCTTTAGCCCACATTAGAGATATTGATGTTGAATGTTGGGTTTCTAAATTCTGGGGAAGATGTAATTTATGTGAGAACCGGGAAGGCCGAGTCACACATCGTAGCTTCTAACAAGGTGATTCCTGTTCTCAATGTCTCTACGTACGCTTAATAATGATAGTCTACGTTCAACGTTGCCCGTCCACGAAGGCGGACGTTCTTACATGACTTTAGTTTTCATGTAAAAACTTTTTTTTGTGAAAGGGTGGGGGGTGGGGAACCTGGCACCGTAAACTCAGGCCTGTCCAGCCAGATTAATGGCTGGACATTGTTAATGGTTCTCTCAAACCCGGATCAGATAATATACTTGTAGATTGACTTTACTTGCGAATTGGTGTAAGTTCAATCCCCTATCTCTCCATCCACTAACGTATGCGTACATATAAGAATTAGTTTTGTAGACACTTATTGTAAATGTTCTAAAATATATATTTCCTGGATTGAATACTCAGCACAATTTTATTTAAGCAGAATCCTACTCAGTCGTTTAGGTTTGAAATCCTTGAAATGTTAAAATAATTATTGACTTTTTTCATCAGTAGTAATTTCCTCTCCTATAATATCTTTGATAATGCGGCATTTTTGGTTTGTGAGTATTGAAACTTGAAATATCAAAAATTGAACAAGTTTGAGTTGTACAGTATGAGTATAAAATGAGCATTGACTCTATTTGTATAGCCAATTTTTTATACGGAAAAATTGGTTTTAAAAGTGAAAGCATTTAAGAAATAGGCTGAAACTACTGTTTCATGAAGTAAAGGACACATCAAACATTTATCTTCCGCACTCCATGCACACAGCAGAGGTAGAGTACTTTTTGTCAAGGAGCATACGACATGTCCATGCCCTGCATCGTAGTCGTTGACAGCACCAAAAATGTACCCCACCGTCATTCCCTCTACGTTCAAGTCACATAGGACAGCCGTAGAAAAATATTCGAAAAATTGCCTCTGTACCTGGGGATATTTTTGATCTTACATGTGTCCATTGTTACAGCCGCATAGTTGCCAGAAATGAATTGTGAATTTCTTTCTCACAGCAATAGAACGGAAGTAGCTTACATACATATGTTTATAGTGTGTTTTGTAAGTGGGAAATCGGGAGTTCAGCTTACATTTAGCCTCCCCTCTGCTAACCGATGAAGTTAGTAGGAGAAAGCAACTTAATTCATGGTAGACTCGGTCAAGACATAGAAGGGAGCGGAATACGAATGAAATGAAAGGAAAGTGTAAAGAGATACATTGAACATTGGGAGTATGTACTTAGAGGGAAAGCCAAAGCCGAGCTACCCACAGAAGTCAAACTCTGATTCAATTTTAGTAACTGCGTTCGAGTTTTTTCTCTCTATAGTTTTGTATGTACCATATAGTCTCAAAACTTGAGGGAGAGAGCCTCTTTTCCTTTACCGTTCCAATGACGCTCATTTCATGGGAAGGAGAGATAGCTCTGAGAACGCTTCTGTTCTTGTCCTCTCTACATGTTTACGTACTACGTTAAGATTTAGCTGGAACACTGTAGCTGGAATGAGACTACTTACATAGACTTTTTCCTGCTGGCAGGATTCACGGCCTTTGTTCCACTCATTTGATGCCGATGTCATCCGTATTTTATTTCCTGCATACTGATCGATTTTCTTAACTTACTCGGCATTCGTCTTTGGACGTTTCTTGGAAGGAAAGGAGAAAGAAAGCTCATCGCTCCGGCCTCAGCTTTTCTTGTTTCTTTCCTGGTAATTTCTATTGCCAGCTCGAGACACTACCACAATATTCTATGATTTTATTCCATGACTCCACTACTAGTGCTCTTACATTCAGAAGCAGTAACTTCAGGACTGATTCCTGGTCTTTCTTTATACATCTGTTTTTTCCTCTTCATTCGCACTCTTGAAAATAAAAGGCTAAGAGAAAGAAAAAGAAAGACGGATCCTGACTTATCAATGGGCTTATGTAATTGTGTTCATACACCAACAGTTTTTTTATAGGAAAGATAGATACTTACATGCAGGCACAAACACTTGAGAATTAACTGTGGGTCTGATTCTGTTCCTAACATCCTTACTTATATTTCAGTTTTCTTAGAGTGAGCCCCGCATGCACTAAATACACAATTGTAATCTCTACCTTTTTTTTTACGTATTTATTGTCGAATTTTGATACTTTCATCTGTATTAGAAGTTAGCCCACTCTTTCTTTTTCTCTCGTACTTTCACCCGTGCTCTACTTTTCCACAGAATTTATTAGGAAAGTCATTGTCTCTTGAGCTGTTCATATTTTATCTACTTACTTGACTATCATAATATTTTCTTCAATTTTTTGATACAATTTTTATGTTGGTGTTGGTATCGATTGTATCTCATTTAAGGGGCATACCTCCACATATTTGTATAGCTAGGAACTCCGGGGTATACATTCTGTACACTCGCTAAAGTTACGACATACGTGTAGACTTTACAGTAGACAAGTACACTCCAAAATGGTAATTACAGTTTTTCATAATAAAATTTACTAAACTTTACCAATACTTTATAACTTTTTTGGTCAAACCTTAACAGTTTGAACATTTTCTTCCATCTTTTTAATATGCATTCAACTTTAAAACAAATTTTTGAATAGTTATAGTTTTTGCTTACAAATTTTGCACATAATTTTATTATAAAACCTTGTATTCAAACCTAATGGAATATACTTACAGTACTTGCAATATTCTGTTGTCAAGTGAGAATTAGGAAAATGGTGCAAGGCTTTCCGCAATAGCATGAGGTTTAGATTTAATATTTTTTCAAACTCGTACAGAGTAAAAGTAAGGATTGGTTCCTGATAAATGTAAATTTATACCTGACAGAATTATGGCTTTTTCGATAGAAAATCAGTAGTACGGATAAATGGGGGGCAGGGGAACGTAGCTAGATTATCAGTGGGACGCTCCTAAGCATATAGATAATAATATGCATATTTCTATGTAGTGAATAGGAAAGGGAGTGAGAGTGTGTAGGAAGGATGTATATATATACATAATAATAGAGAAACAGAATGGGCACATTTGCGTCATATATAAGGAATAGGATGTGCTGTGTCTGTAAAGAAGTATTGTATGTACGTGGAGCATACAGCTTATACTGAAGCAAGACACCATTGGATGTGATTTTGGTCAATAGGCAATTGACACCTAAGGAGAAATGTCAGCACATCTATTCGGCCGTCCAACAGCCGGCAAGATTTTTATTCAAGAAGTGCCATTGAGGATAAAACTACTGAAATATGTATAGGCTCCAGTCTTTGGCTTTCAAAGAAAGTGAAAAGAGAAATCGAAAGAAAGGGAAAGTATCGAGGAGTGAGAAGTGAGCTTTATCGTTAGTAGTAGTCGTAGTAGTATATATAAGCATTGTATGTACACTTATAGGTACGTAGTAGTCCTAGTCTCAATCCCTTGTAAATTCTTCTCGTTCCACCCAAGAACTTTTGACAAGTTAGTATTTTTTTTTCTTCATCTTCTTCGTTCTTCTTCTCTCGCTCACATTCTCTTCCTTCTCCGTCCGTCCGCTTCCTCTCTTCTTCATACGTCTCGCTCTCTGCTTTTGATCCATTCGAAGAGAGCGAGAGAGAGAGAGAGAGCAGATTTGAAAGACATGCGTAGAGAAAGGCAGAGAAAGACGAAGCCAAGAGAAGAGTGAGAATTGTGTAGTTTGTAGTCTTGATACGTTCAACTCCGAGCTTTCTCTTGCTTTCTCATCTTTTTGACGTATGTCGTCTCAACCAGCCTCTCTTTCTTCTTCCCTTCCCAGAACTCTTTTCAATCTTCGTCGTACATAATACAAAGATGATAATAATGTACCTTCATAAACTACACTATGCACATGAACAGAGTTGTAGCAAGAGAGAGATAGGAAAAAAAGGAAAAAAGAATCTTCATGTACTCTTCTACTCCTAGTTCCTAGCGCAAAACATTCATGTTTATCTCAATAAGTTACTCTGTCTTCCAGCTCTAACCCCAAGTCGTTCCCCTTCAAACTCCAATGCACGTGATGCTCGCTACATGCTACAGCAATTTTGCATTCTTCGCGACTTAATCTTGAGTTCTTGAGAAGTCTACTCAAAAACTTGATGTTTATTTACAAGTTGTTAGTTCTGCTCTCTTGTTCTCGCTGTTTCCAATGAAGCAGTAGTAAAAGATACTCATCCTGTTTTTTTTTCTTGTCATTTTTGCTTTGAGTGCTTTCTCTCCGATTCCTTTTTCGGTACGACATTTCTACAGAATATATACATAGGTACTGTGTACACCGGTTGATAGTTGTACAGCGCCACCCTCCATCCGGTAAGACTTCACGAGTCAACTTCGAATTCTACTTTTACATTGGTTTGAGTAAATATTACTAAAAACTTTCACTGATTCAATTTATTAAAGCGACAAAACTTAATAATAATTAACGTTTTACGCTCAATCTAAGCCTCTTTTTTCTTAGATAGTCAGTACTGCTTCTGGCGTAAATTGGACGTTTCCATGCCAGTCATTAGTGCATACACATTTTTTAATGTTGCACAACAACAATAACAGTGGATATTTTATCAAAGGAATTAAAATTATCTTTAAGTTCATGTACACTTCGGGTCTTCCTAATGAAACCTGTACAACGTGTCTTCAAGGATTGTGAAGGAAACAGTTTAGAAAAATCTCTACGTTTAAGTTTATTAGAGTTTCAAGGTGAAAGTAGCTCATGTACACATGTTAAAAGAGCCAAATCGAGTTAGGATAGTCACATTATACTTCCGCTTTAGTGTGCATAAATGTTAAATTTGAATCTGACTAGAGCCACGTACATGTAGCTATGCTGTGGCTGGCTGGGTTACAACATTGGGATGACTTTACGTGATCTGTAGTCATAGTAGGCTCGTATTGAGAAATGACCATGTGTGGATGTGGATACTGGAGAGTGGGTAGTGGGTAAAGACATTTCTCGGCAATGAAACGATAAAAAACGTTGCATGGCCTCCACATGTAGGAGAGCAGACACAAAAAAGAGAAATGATGTAAGACATTTAGAGTTAGATTCAGAGTCGAAATGGTGAAAAGTTCTTACCGGCCCTTAGTATGCATCAAAGTATTTTTTGTATTTGAAGTGAAAAATTAGAATTCCACTCCATGACTGTCCTGTCTGACGTAGATATATCTATGGCTAGAAACAGGAAAAACCACTGGAGTCACTTTCCCTTTGATTTTAAGCATTTTCTGTGTATAGTCCCTGAAACCCTATGTATTACGTTTTATTCATAAGCCATCCTAGAGTGTGGGCTACGGTCTAGTCTAGAACTAGATCCATGTATGTGTGAAGAAAGGTAAATGAAATCGGTAACCTAACCGCCCAAGCTTTTATTTATTATAAGTTCATGTCTCTATGCACGATATATTTTCATTGGGAATTTATTGTACAATTTTTCATTTGCTAAATCTAACTTGGGCAAGAGACTAGGTCCAGTTGACTCTCCATTCTACTGAATTGTATGTAGGGACATGTGTAGTACAGCATTTTGGTTAGTTGATCTTCCTATTAAAGGGGATATACGAGAGGGTATATGACTAAAGAATTATACAAGTGTGTAGATTTATGCAATGCCACACTTTCACCCGTGAAGCATCGTAATGCTTCTACGCTAACTGCAAAGCTGTAGGCAATGACTACGCCTATCGAAAGATAGTTTTTTCGTTAGGTTTATGTAGATAGGTTTGTATCTGCAGTTGCAGTCTCTTTGTGCAGTATGCACGACTAACTGAAAGCGTTGTGAATGTAGAATTGTGCGAGGGGAGAAGGTAACTTTAGACAATTGAAAACTGAAAGGTAGCACGACGACATGGTGTGGGTGTATGTGTACAAATAGAAAATCCGTGGAAGTGACTGACGATCATTGAACTTATCTGAGAAATGTAACCGGTTACGGGATCGGTAAATGGATTTTTGATTTGCGTCCAATTATTCATGCGAACAAAGAGGAAGTCTAGATGTATACAGTGTGTCCATTCATCTTCTACATTCTCTTTCATCTCTACTCGATTGTCTTGCAATGCTATTTCAATTCAGCTCAGCTCAATTCAATAAAGAAGAAGGCACTCATAAAATAATTTGTTTCAGCTAATGCAAGGGTGAAAGGTAGGAGTAGGAGTAGAAGTAGGAGAAAGCGGACAAGCCCAAGCTTCTTTTCTTTCACTTTTTACATGTAAGGTACTTTCTCTAATAAACCTTTAGACATATTTGTACCTCTCGTATACTGAGCATTATCCTACATAGTATGACTCACCTGGACCCAAAATTCTCAGTACTTTACCCTTGAATAGATACCTAATTTACTGTGATATTCCCTACTTCCTATCTGTACCCTCAACCAAACTAGAGCATCGTGCAGCATTTTTGCAGACTTCAGCAAAAGCTCACAAGCAAACCACTTACTATGATGTCTCGGGATCTGGAAAAGAATAGCCAGAAACGTTTCCTTGGGCCTCAGTAAGAACGAATAGTGTGGTAACTCGAGTGCATTTTGCGCGGTGTTTTAGCAGCAGCGCGCCAAAATTCAAAAAAACTGAATTTTTCAAAGTTTGCCACGCTGTAACTCCTACAGCTTTAGT
>JAQFZE010001365.1:0-18326 GCA_034695245.1 Dicyrtomina saundersi | reverse complement strand
CTCTGGCTCTGGGAGCTCGTCGACTACCAAGTGTTCGCAAATATTTCGCTGATAATAATAATTGTTGAGCATGTCCTTTCCCTCTTTTCCCTCAGCGCCCGTCTTCCTTTTTTTTCCTTCTTTCTTTTCTTTTTCCTATTTTTTTTTGTTTTATTCTATAGGTAACCCTTTTTCCTCTCCATGTAACTCTAATAGGAATAAATTGTACGGTAATTTTTTTTCTCTCACTCTCTCCTTAAATTCATGAACATGAAAATGAAAAACCAAAGCTCCTGTCCTTGTGATATATGATGAACTTTTGCTCCTTCCTTGGAATGGTAATGGTGTGTGCAGGAGATACATAGATCAAGGAGAGGAAAGTTCGACAGAGTCTTTATTTTGTATGTATGTGAATGAGAAGATCCACCAGTATACTACAGATCCTCTTCGGGGTGGTCTTATGGTGTACTGTGTACAGTTTCATTTCCATTTTTCCCATTTTTGCTATATAGTTTTAGAAAAATTCCCTTGGTGGTGATGGTAGGAAGGAAGGGAGTGGAGACTCTGTAGGCACGTTTTAACGGTAACGGCGCGGCGGCTGAGGAAAAAAGATTGAAGGGAAAAAAGAGTCTTTAAAGAATTTAGTATGTCAAGTATATGGAGAGCAGATGGAGAGAGAGTGAGAGGGGGAAGCTGTTTCGTGTGGCCATAGTGTAGTACAGGGAGATGGAGATAGACATAAGTAGAAAAAGTGAGCCTACTATTCTGTTCTGTTCTTCTTTGCCGGGAAGTCGGAGGAAGTTGGAGTTGGAGTTAGGGTTTTGGGAGGGGAGGTTGCATGGTTGGTTTTGGTTTTGTTGGGTTTGGTTCCCGTGTTGGTTTTTGAGATGCTTGCGTATACGTGTGTGTGTGTGTGTGTGTGTGTGTGTGTCTCTCGCTCTCTGTCTGCCTGTCTGCCTGCCTGCCTGCCTGTCTTCTTTCCCTCTGCCTGTGTAAGTGCGATACGAGAAACTCCGAAAAAGAGGGAGAAGGACGACTGTTAGAAGAGCGAATGTATGCATTATTTGAAGGGAAATCGGTTGAGTACAGGAAGGTTCTTTTCTCAGTACAGAGTGTGAGCGCTTGCCAAAAGGTTTCAATTGCGAAATCTTCAGTTCTCAATTCACACTTATTCTGTTTAGACCTATGTACACTAGTTGGCAAGCACACGAGAGACATATAGGAAGTCAGAGGCAGGGTCCGTAGTCATAGCCAACATACACACCATACGAGTCCATAACATACCATAGCAAAGCATAGCATAGCGGTGCATGGACTGAGCAAAAAACTCACTTTATACATTATTTTCCCAGAACCATTACCAAATCCCAGTTCCAGTTCCAGCAGCTTACAATTAGCCAAGCATAGCGTAGCCTAGTCATAGTACATCCTGGAATGAGTAACTACACATAAACAGACACCCTTCCTCCTTCACACATACCCACACACACATACACACAGATTCACATCTCACATGAGAATCTGCATTATCTCTCCAACTTGTGTGTATATCACTCGGGAAAAAATCCTGTTCAGAAGGTAAGCACCACGACATGACAGATCAGTATTAGAGTTTGCTTTCAGCCGCCTTCCCTCCCCCTCCCCACCACTCCCCCAATACCATAGACAAATTATCTGCGTCGAGATAAGGAACAACTTAACAACACGTCCCGACAACAAACACATAGTCATCCCTACAACCTCCTTTTCTTATTCTTTTCTTCATCTTCTTCTCGTTTTTTGTCCGTCTCTCTCTCTCGCTCTCTCTCTCTCTCTAACTCTTGAGCACGAGAATGAAAGTTACAATCAGATCAAGCCTCACCAAAGAAACTAAGAAACACAGAGTAGATTCCCCCGCATTGGAACATTGCTCTCAAAAACAACATGTTTGTAGAGTTTGATCCTGTAGTTGAGTTTACAATTTTCTCCTGTCATTTCGCCCCCTGCCTCATTATCTCGTGGTGGATTTGGGTGTGAGGGACTTATTGGAACGTGGACGAAGGTCAGACGGGGAAAGATATAAACTTTCTCTCTCAACTAACGTGTCTAAAAGTCTCAATCCAAATCTAATACAAAGTTTGACAAAAAAAATATAACTTTCTTCTTTAAACTACTAATAAAATACAAGCCAACTACAAAAACAGTAGCAACTCAATTTTCACCACTTCACAGTTTCTTTGGATTTTGGATTTTCAAAAAAAAAAAAGAAAAAAAAAGAAAAGAAAGAAAATAAAAGCAGAGGTTAGAAGGAAAAGTTAGAGAAAAAGGAAAGTAAGACCCAGGACCAGAACCAGGACCAGGACCACCATACCACGGCACGTTTTCCTGGACAAAAACAACAACAGAAACACTTGTGTGATCTCACTCAGTAAAGATGTAGACACGTTGCTCTGGAGTGTCTCGAGTCTTTAGCTAAACGCTTCAAACTGTCATTACTCCCAACAAGAACTCGAGGTCAAACTCACCACAGCCACAGAGCCACACACACACACACACACACACTCACCATTCAAAGACACACACATACAATACTAAGAGCCCGCTCAATTAAATTCGGTCACTCGTGGGTGTCGGTCGAGTGCAAAGTTGAATCAATAATCCTCTCCACGCTCTGTCTTTTACCTTTCGCTCCTGCTGCTTCTTCGTCTGCTGCTGCTGTCGTCGTCAGAAGCTCTTCTCTGATTCTATTCTCTCCTCCTCGGGTTCCGCTTCTTCCTTTCTCTCTCACATTGACAGAAACAAAGCTGAGTCCGTGTCCCATCTTTCTGTACATCTCCTTCTCCCGTCGACGACTCCACTCCCTGCCATTCCCATTCCATTCCATTCTCTGCTCCTCTCTGAAAAGGCAGAGGAGAATAGGAGACAAGCGGAATTTGAGAGGGCTGACGACGACGTCGGAGAATCAACAACTTGTTCTTCCTCTTCGTCTGTCTCTGTCGCTCTCGTTTTTTCTTCTACAGCTCCAGCTGCTCTAACAGTGCAGTCAGTGGTCCTCGTGTCCTCTCAAAGATTCCCTTCTTCTCTCACATTGCAAAGGTATATTGCTCCTAATAAGTGAGAAAGTTTTTGTACACATCACCAACACTCCTCCTCCTCCTATTACCACCATCACCTTCCTCGTGTCAACCATCACTTCAACACAATTACGGCCACGCTTCATATTAACACTATTGGACTATTGGACTTGCTGAGTTAATATAGTTGAGCATTTTTGCCTGGATTGCATCTTTCGATTAAAGTCTGTCTCACTTCCACATTTCCATAGAAAGTCTTGCTCCTCCTCCCCCCCCCAAAAAAAAAAACGAGGAAAAAAAAGGGAAAATAAATATATCTAGTTATTATAGAGTGAGAGTTGGACTGTGTGTGTGCCGTGAGATACTTGTGAAAGGGGGAAGTGTCTGTTCTTGTGTCTGGTCTCTCCTGTCTCTGTCTCGAAGTTGAGAGTGAGGAGAGTGGTGGAGGCTTGGTGAAAAGAAGCCGCCGATGTGCAGTCACGCATAACAAGCAACAGGAAAGGAGTGTGGACGCTGCTGCTCCTATACTCTGCTCTGCACAGTCTACCTTTGATGAAGACTTGGAAGGAGAGTAGTAAATTGACATGTGAGGAAGTAGAATTCTCGGATTACTCTCTCTCCCACTTACATATCTGTACTTTTCAATTTGCCTTCTCGTCTCAAGCCAGAGAGTTAAGTGAAACTACAATCTACAAACTTACACAAGTAAAATAAAAATAAAACTTGGGAGAGAGGAGGACTTGAGGGAAATGGAAATAAATCGGGAAGGAAGTAGAGGAGAGTGAAGTAGGTTCGTAGGTAGGTTAGGTAGATAGTGAGAGGATTGAGGAGGAAGGTCCAGTTGGATTCCGAATAGTATTTGTATTTTGAGACGGGCGGCTCAAGGACTGACTGCTCCTCTCTGGACTCTGGACTTCGCTCTCAGCCAACGTCAACGCCAATGCCAACAACACACACAAATCCAGATTCAAACTTGGGCCCTGGAGTTTCACTGTCTTTCCCCTGTCTAACTTGGTTTCCCTCACTAGTCCCTATCTCAGTCACCGGGCCGCTCTTCTTCTTCGTCTTCTCCTTCTTTTTCTTGAGGGAGATAATTAAACATTTGTGAAAAGTGTGTGTGTGTGTGTACTGTGAAGGGAAGGGAAGTCAAAGTCAAAGAGAATCTAAACCCACACTGACTAATAAACTTCTGTCTCGATCTCGACTGGGCCTAAACTCTCGACTACAACTCTCATGCTCATCTCATCCTGGGCTCGTCTGCTGCTGGGAGCCTATATATGGGAGCCTTCCCTCTCCTCTCCTAGTCCTACGCTCCACTTCCCACTCCAGGCTATATAGTATACATTTCCCCCTTTCGCACTCTCACTCTCTCTTTCTCCGTCTTTCTTTAACTCTGTGTGTGTGTGTGTGTGTGTGAGGATTTATAAGGAAGTTTATCGTTGGAAATCGTACATAATTTCCTCCGTTCTTCCCCGCATCCCTCCCATTTGAAAGGGCAGGAACGCCCAAACAATTTCATAAGTTCTTCATGGCCCACCACTACCACTACCACTACTACTATTACCACTACCACCACCACCACCACTCCTCCATACTACTATTATGACCCGGACTCTCTCACACAATTTCCTTCCAGAGATCCAGAGGTGGTTTTTGGCGCTACACTTGTTACACCATGTGCGAGGAGCCAAAAGTCTCATTTCATAATCAGTGGAGCCAAAGCGGCCGTCTTGACTATTAGCGAGTTCGAATCAGAGTGACGCTTCTTGAAAGTACCTATACCTCCTTCGTCGAATCCACCAAAATTCAATTGCATGTCCAAATCCAAAACCAACTCCACAAGTTTAACATTCCACACAGCTCCGCTGTAAAAAAAACCGGCAAGTATCAAAATATTTGAATGTGAAAGTATCATTTGAACCCGAAGCACCATTCTAATTACACTGAGATACACACACACACACAAATATAAACAGTTATACATGTAACCTACTCCCTCAACAAAGAAACGGAAACAAGGGAGGAAAAGGACAAGCGAGACAGAGTTTGAACTGTGGCTCTGACTCTGACAGTCCCTGTTTCTTGTGGGTTCTCGTTGCTGCTGATTGTATAGAAAATATTGTTATAGTTATATTACGTGGAAGGGGAGCGGAGAGCTCACCTTATTATTGGACCTTTTGTCTTTTTTAATTTGAACGAAGTCACGTGCAAATTTTTCAAATTGGGAAGCATTCATTCAATTCCAAGTCAGAGACAGAATTTGGAATAGGAGTCGTCTCCGTTTTTTGCTGTCATCATTGTTCTCGTGGAAACATTGGAATTATTGAAGAAAGGCCACAGACAAAAAATGTTCTGGATTATTTGACTTTGTTGTTGTGAGGTTATACTCTCTAATAATAATATAGTTTAACTCTGTGTGGCTATGTGGGGAAATCAAGTCAAAAAAATAATGTCGGGGAGAAAAAAACCGGCAAAGTACGAAAACGCTTATAGCTGTAACTGTTAACACAAAAGAAAAAAACATGAGTTATAATTGATGACGTGAAACTTGTGTTTCTTGGGATCGATATTGATATCGATCCAAATCTTAATCCAAGTCGAAATCGATAATTAATACTATACAGTATGGCAGCAGTGGCGGGGATATATGGATTGGGGGATGACCCCTTTGGTCTATGTAGAAATCCAAAAATATATGCGGAGCGATTTCATCTTCATCAGCTGGAAAAGAATTTGGAAATTTTGTGAGTTTTACATAATATAATGTAATTTTGATATAAAAAAACATTTTTGATTGTTCATTTCTTATCATGTGACAATGACAGTGTTGGACGCGGGGATCTGGGACGAGGGGACGTGGTGGACGGAAATCCTAATAAAAAAAAACGAATAGATTTAAGATTTAATTAAATTAGACAAACCTTACTCATGAAATTCGTACGATACGAGGGGAGTAATGGGGAATGGCTTAGGAGATTTTATCGTTAGTTAATGGTGACGTTGATAACGAGAGGGAGATCGGCTCTATGCCTATATACATATCAGTGGGAGGAGTGTGTGCTCTGTCTTTATATAGGCATGGGGAGTCTATTGCCTTCATGTTGGATTTGAATGGAAACATATTATTATGGGCAATAAGACTGTAGTTTTCATGGAATGGAGAGCATTTTTAACTTGAATTGCTTTCTTAATGGGCAATTATTATTATAAGGTCCACAAAGTTTTCATCTTAATTTGCTTAATAATATAATGTGTATAGTATCTGTAGTAGTCTCTATAGTGTAGCAATAAACCCAGAAACTTCCAGTCTCTATAGATAACCTATAGATAAATCCACCATCTATCCGATCCTATCTCTCAAGTATCTCTGTACAACATACGAGAGGCATGGACGATTCCCTGACTTGGGAAAGTTTACATGGGAGTAGTAGTAGTAGTAGTAGATATCTGTATTTATGATGCTAAGGCAAACTGATGCCTCTGTAACGACCACCTAATGTTTGGCATTTTGTAAAGCGTGGAATTTTATTCTGCTCAAGCGGAGACCTCACTGCTCAGTCAGAGTGACAGTAGTACATACACACTACTGATATATACTACAGACATTTATTCACTATTTTTTGTATTTACCATGTAGACTGTGTAACTGTATAGTAGATAGTGCATAGGAGCCTAGCTGGGAGTCGGCTATAGGAATTGATGTCGTCCAGATTGAGATAAAATGGAATTAGAAACCATGGGTGGAGAAAGGACGGCCTCTTCAAGCATGAAGATATGCCACCCACAATGCCACCGTTTCTTTTACTCATCCCAACCAAACTCATAGAAGACTCATGAAACATGAAAAAGCATTTTATGTCATATTGACACAATGTCTAAATGCTCATATACGACCTATATATGTAGTGTAGACTTAACCTACTACTCAACTGTACCTATGTACATGCACCCATGCATGCCCATGCATACATAGTTTTGTTTCGAATTCATTTGAAACCTTATGGCTTATCAAATAAGTGTAGCCTATACTGTAGGACTCATGTACGAGGGAAAACTATTATATTCACACATTCACTCCCGAGTAGAGTTGTCCTTGTCGTTTTCTATTCATACAAAGCTGGAAGCGTCCTAAATGCATTGTAAGAGGCACGACTCACATTCATGAATCCGCGGTGCTTTGTACAGAGTTTCCATAGTTAAATTTATATTTTCTCCCCATTACAGATTTTCGTATCAAGGATTCGCACAGTGTGTGAAAGTACCTAGTCGGAACTTTAAGTACCTACACATGGTGGAGCATATAGAGTTGTTGGGCTATTATTAGGAAACATTATATGAGTGCTGGGACTGGAACTGGAGCTAGGGATGAGGACGTGTAAATATTGATACTGTCGGCTGTCCGTAGAAATTATGTGTAGATAGCAAATAGCACAACAAAATAGACATGACATTATAAGTAGATCGCTATCGACATCGACATCGACATGGATGCATTTGTGTTGGTACTGGTGCTGGTACTGGTGCTGGGGATGGCCATACCAATACAGTGCCGATGAAGATGGCGATGTTGATAGGAAATATTTCAGAACAATAACAACAATGCGGATGCCGACGCAAGCAGGATTTCTAAATCCCTCCAGGCTTCCCTCACATTTTATACGAACAGACAAGTTTTCTTTCCATTATTTTTGAGCTCTTAAATTAAATCATTTTAGAGGAACAATTCCTTATTTATTCATCCACACACGTCCAAAATCACTCATCGCTATCACAACATAAGGGGAGAAGGCCGGGGCTGTTAGTGAGCTGTTATATGGCCAACTCAACATTTTTATTTAATTTCCCTCCACACGACCATAATTCCCATTCTATTATTTGTGCAAATGTAGTTGTTAAAAGGAGGGAACCGAGTTACCACCCACCCATGCATTAGTCTCATGTCTCACCACCACCACACAATGAGTCTGCTCGTATTCAGCAGATTCAAACCATTGACCAACGGTTTTGATTGCTATGTTGTGTGAGTGGACAGTGAAGCTCGTAAAATTTCGTTTCAGCCGCAATGACAATTGTTATAGCCTTTGACATTTACTGACAATTAACAGGAGGTAGTTTCTACTTTTCTACCTATAAAAAGATATAAATGCATATATCAACGTAACTATGGATATATCAATGCAAAAAAAAATTATTTTTACGCCTTAGTATATAGTACATTTATCTGGCTGCGTGGATTCTCTCCTACTCTCCTGTAGTTGGTAATAATGGGATGATATGGGGAAATGTGGCTGAAATAAAATGATGATATTTGAGACACTATCTACAATCTACGTAGGAACGTGGGCTGGGAGACTAACATTAAGACTTAAGAGACGGGATGACAATAGTGGGATTGTGAAATAGTAAAAAGGACAGGGATAAGAGTGTAGGGAAGCATATGGGAAGGCGGAAGGAAACCTTTATGGCACCTACTCTACGCGACGAGGGAGGGAAAAACTTAAATGGATATTGTTACGAATTGAGAGAATGACTCAAAGAATTAATGTGTCTAGTTCTGCACAGGAGGAGAGCAGAGGGAGAAACTTGTCTTTTTTTATGTCTATAAAAATTTAGATTAGTTTCTCCCGCCATTGTCTTTAGCTTCTTGGAAGCTGGTGTCTATGGTTGATGGTTGGTTTAGTTGAAGTTAGTGTTAATTTTAACTTGAGCTTTATAGACAGCAGTATACTGGAGAGATTCAAACTTTTATCTCAGCAGACGTTTTAGTAGTTCAAATCACACACATTCAAAATACCTGATGACAAGACACTCACACATACACATAGACACACACACTCTTTCAACTCCAACTCCAATCTTTGAGAGCATATCATGTACATACAGAAGACATACATGAACGGAGACATACTACGGGATTTTATTGTCTCAGAGCCTGTATTATTTTTCTTAAGTATTAGTAATAGTATTTAGTGGTGGTACGTGTCTTCCACGTCAACTATATGCTCTGAGTAATTAGAAGAGCTTCTCTCGTCTCCTCGTTCTCCTTCCCTGTGTGTATCTTGTACTATATTATGTTCCCTTTCGGAATCTGAACGATCCTTCTCATCGTTCCTGATTCGTCACGATCGCCGGTCGAGGCCAATGACAGTCGACAGTCGACGTTGACGACGACGAGGACGAACACACAGTGTATGAACGAAAAAAGAAAACCACGAGAAAGAAACGAGAAAGAGCGAGAACTCTAGAAATATGTATAAAAGTAATCGTAGCCCACAAAAAATAATGAACTACGACAAAAATCTCATCAGGAAGTCATTTAGGTTTTCAAGAGTCGAAAGAAAATGTAGAGCACTTCAATGAAATGTTGGCAGTATCTGAAAAAACGCTTCGTTTTTTTTTCTCTCGTCTCCTCTCTCCACTCTCAACTGATGAGGGGCTAATACAGCAATTTTCCTAAAGGTCAGATGATGAATGTAATATAAAGAAATAGTGTTACTACTATTACTACTACCACCACCACCACACTGCTTTGTACTAACTGTAGTATTGTGTGTGACTGTATCTATAGTGGAAGTTTGAGCCAAGTCATAGATGTAATAATTTTAGCTTATCATGTCCCAAGTGACTCTCGTGCTGTGTAGGTGTAGACAATTAAATTGTTCTAAGGTTCTACGCTCTGTAGATTTATTCATCGTATTAATGGAGATGAGCGGAAATCGAAACCAAATTTATATTACGTGTTCATTTTCCACAAGTGCAGGGACAACCATAACCATGGCAATGGCAATGCAATGGCAATCGAATCTGACACAATACAAATAATGAGGACGACAGGACGGAGGAAATGGGGAGAAAGGGATTTAGTTTGAGTTTTAATTGCCACTTTCAATTCTTCCATAATAGTCGTCTTCCAAACTTAGAGTGAGCAGCAGCAATTGTGAGGTAAAATAAAAACTATTAGTTCGCCTTACCTTAAACTGTGACCACGTGACTCAAGGTAGATAATTAGAAAATGCCTAAACATAGAAAGACACACAAAAGACATGAATACCATGTGAAATCCATGTTACATACATCATTGACGGTCAATTATTTAAGGATTTGTCGCACGCTCTATCAGGGCAGACATACGGAGAGCGCAGTAGAGAAAACCGTGACAATTCTTCCTCATTGTTTTATTTTCTCATGATTACGTAGAGTAGGTACTTATACCTCAGGAATGGAATTATTTACCAAGTAGCTACATATCTAATTTGTCTCCCACGAATTTAGCGTTAATTATGCATGAATATCTGACAAAAAGCCCAAGACAATGGAGACAGGAAGATGAGGCCTTTCTTTCTTCTTCGTCTTCTTTTGCTTGTTTTTTTTCTTTTGTTCAAAAGCTGAGATGGTATATGTGTGGGGAAGGAATCACATTTCATGGGGATCATTATACGCCTTGTCAAGATGACAAAATCGATGGCTATTGACAATTTAAAAGTGCATGCATGGATTTGAGATAGATGACTAGTGGTAACATTAAAAAAAACTGGGTTTCACGGTGTATAGCCCTGGCCCCGACCCCGGGAGTCACTCTTTCTTGAGCTCTGGTTTCTGGTTTTAATATGCTCCCCAAGTGGAGGGGACAAGGAAAACGACAGGGAAAACGACTTTTGTGAGAAGGAAACTAAAGTATAATGAGGTATAATTATTAGACGTGGAGAGGAGAGTTTAGATAGCCACCACCAGCTTTGGTAGGATGAGGAAAAGAATGAGGTGCGGGTGGTGCGAGTGGTAGGTGTAGTGGTCGTATGTTCAGTACAGAGGTTTTTGAGACTACGGATGAGATGGAAAAATATTCAGTGTATATATACTTATACTTGAACGCCATGTAATAAGAGCCTCTCTCAATGACGTCATATAATAAAGTACGTAATGACTTCAGCCCACTTTAGGCTCTGATTCTGGCCCTGGCCCTGGCCCTGGCCCTGGCCCTGGTGACGATGTGATGACTAATCATGAGTGAATACCACGACGATGGCTTTTAACTTTGCTTTCCCTCTCCCCTTTATATCAGTGTCAGTCTCTGAGCTGAGTCATAATAATAATAATATGTCCATTCTCCGTAGTTACGTAGAAAGCAGACGACGGGAGTCGACATCGACATCCACAGCGGCAGTGACAGTACAGTCCTTTTCCATTTCCATGCTGGTACATTTGAATATATGAGGTGGGGACCTTATAGGCACGTACCTCAGCTGCTTTTACATGCGAATATACTATAAGTAGGTAGGTAGGTAGGTATGCATGAATATGCATAGGTTTGTATTTTTTCCCAACAATCGATAATTCCTTAACCTTTCTGTACAGCAATACAGTCCCCGTCGTCATTCCTATACAACATGTCTAAATATTCTCATAGCCACAATCCAAAAATGCATAATTTTTCTCGTCCTTGTCAATTTTTATTTTCATACTCTCTGCAGTATACGGTGTTTTTTGTGTTTTCCATTTTAATATGCAGAATGTACAGAGTTTAAATTATAAATGTTTATACAGCAAAAAATGAAAAAAAAAAACATGTTTAACTTTTAGTGCATTTCTTCAACATTTAAAAAAAAATAAATGTGTATAGTTTGTACTCTTCTTGGATGTTGAGTGGCTTGTATGAGTCAGTGGTAATATAGGACTTTGAGTAAATATGGAAAAATGGAAAATACTTTTAATGATAAGGTAAATATTGAAAAAGAATCATATAGTGTCCGGATATTATGATCTTGAAATGGAACTCAAACGAGCGGACTATAAAAAAAAGTTAAAACAATTTTTGTCAAAGTACCATGTACGTTCGAATAAGCGTCAAGTATCATAAAAATAAGTAAAACTTTCTGGGTATACCTTGAATTTCTAAAGGATCGAAAGGATCGGTTACAACCCCAGAAGGCTCATTTAATCATGTTTAAATGTTAAAGTGGCTCTGTGAGTAAAATATTTTCATTTGATTCTTGTAAATAATTCGGGTTCGGGAATTCAAATATTCAAACATCTTTTAGAGAGAACATCTTGGGATCACAGTGAACGTGGTGTATCATACACCTCAAGCTGTGATGGAGATGGGAATAGATGAATAGGGAAAGGATACCAACCCATAAAAATGAAGTTTGCTTATTTATAATAAAAAAAAGCTACGCAGAAAAAAAAGGCACTTTTAAACCGTCAAGTAAACCGCAATTTAATTTCGTTTATTTATTCAAATTGGAATGTGTGGCTGGGGCCGGTGCTATATTGCTTGTTGACATTGCGCGCTTGAGCTTCCCTGTACCTACACCACATATTGAAAGAGAGGGAGAGAGAAAGACTCATAAGTCATTGAAATGTATTATGGAGGTTTCTAAAGCTCCAGCTCCAGCACAGTCGATAGTTCCAGCTCCAGTCGTTGTCACAGTCGTAATAAAAAAAAATCCGCAGATATCTGTACAGCTTGGACTTGGACAAACACGTTTTTATGACCTTCCGAAAATTGATTTTAATGTTTACATTAGCCGTGGGTTTCTCCATTAGAGTACATAAGGAAGGAAGCAAGTTGAAGTCGAGGAGTACGGCGAGTGAAAACGAACCACCGCCATCCTACGACCACCTATATACATGGGTATATATAGGTAGGTATATAGTTATGTAATGTTGTAATAACAAACTTTGAAGCCGGTCCCCCGGTCCCGGTCTCGGTCCCGGTCCTGGCCTCGGTTTAAGTAACTATGCCACACGGCAGACGGTGTTAGCTCGTAGCGTAGTGCGACTAGCAGTAGCAGTAGCAGTGCAGTGGTAGTGGTTGCCGATGAACTGTCAAACGAATTATTAAGCAACTCTAAATCTGAACTTTATGTAGTTTTTGCGTTTGAAGTAATGTCATTTGTAGTCCAGTTAGAGTCAAGGTAGTATGTAGTTTGAATTGAATTGGCGGGAATAGGAGTAACTATAGAATTCTAAAATAAACCAAGAAAATGGGAAAAAAATAGGTTCGAAGCTCAATTAACGAAGACGTTACTGGACCTGATTCATTAATGTTAATGTTCCTCTTACGTCTTACTATTCGACTATTCCCAACTTGCCTAGATGTTGGATTCAGAGAAAGGAGTTCCAAAACTGAGCAAGGTTTTTTTTTTGGCATTATTTTCCTGGCTCTTCTGGTTGTTCGTCTTCTATATAGGCCTCTGGTCCTGGTCCTGGTCCTAGTCCTAGGAGAGTCTAGCGAGGTCAAAACACGAAAAGGAAAACTCCCGTTACAGTTACCATATACTCCCTGTGAGTCCGTCATGAAGATCTTTGTTTGCCTAAACCACACATACTATATGCATGGATGCATATTTTATGAATCTTCCTTTTCCTTCTCCTTTATCTCGTCATGCCTCCTACATTTCTTCTCTTTTTTTTCCTCCTCTCTGTTTTATTTTTCTGGTAGTTAGTTAGCCCATAGTAGTGGAGTGAGGAGTCAGTTTGTGTTTGTACTCCAATCCATTACATGCCGACATTAAATAAGAAACTTTATCTACCATTTCAAAAATTCTGTTATTTTATTACGATTAGACTTCTTTTTAATTTTGAATCATGGTTACGCACGCTCAACTTCATCCTGCAGGAATGAGGTTGTATATAGTTCAGTGAACTTCTTTGAACATGAAGAAAATGAGGAGCATACGTAATTACAATTCCAATCCGTCATCCAATTTCCTCCTTCTCAACCAACATTCCCATGCTATTATTATGTATGTGTTTATAGGTGGTAGGTAGATATTTATGGAGGACAAAGCTGTCCTTGTTTATTGTTTTCGAGTGCTTCTTCGAGTATTTTTTAAAATACTTTTTTTTACCAGAGGGTGACCTTGATGCAAATAATCTAATGGGAAATTACTCACTATACTGATATATGGGAGGGATATTGGGAGGGCATTGAGTGAATACGGAAGTTAAATTTAGTGGGATTAGATTGTAATAAGCATTACCTCCTAAAAAAAAGCAGAATAAATACACAAGGACTAATCCATGCGTCCCGCTGACTGAAATGTAAAACAAAAAGTGATTTTCGCATTTTGCCTGTAGTGTGTATTTGTGTGTGTGTGTGAGTGTGTGTGTGTGTTCCCACATTTTTTCCAACGATACTTCAAACAGCAAACGTACTTGCTTGCTTTTGCTACATAGGCCGAGTGTGAATTAGAAATAAAATTATAGTTGGAATTAGAATTAGATCAAATGCTATATGTAGAGACCTTCTCCTCTGCTCTGCTACTGTATATTAAGGATAAGTTACGTATTAGTCTGAACATTGTGAGCTCAGAGTGAGCTTTATTTGTTGTAGTAGTGTGAAGCCATTAAAAAAAGAACACAAGGTTAGGGATAGATGACTACGTTGACGTGTATAGACGGCAGTGGGGTTAGACTTGTAGCGTGTAGCTCCTGTAATGCAGATAAACAGAGACAAGCTCGTTTACTCTCATCTCGCTTCGTCTTCTTCTTCTACTTCTACTTTGCTATTTGTTGTTTTTAGAACAAAAAAAGACATGTTTTCGAGAGGAATTAGAAGGAGATACTAGAAGTGAGCACGTCCAACGTCATCTCGTCATATGCGCATTTTAGGATCTTTAGGGACGCGGCTTGAAATAAAATAATTCGGGATCATTTTTTGAAAGTCTCTAAATAGATCTCCCAAAATAAATACGTAAAATTCTTTTGAGCACGTTGCTTTATTTAAGACAGACAGAAACGCATTGGCTCATGTGAGTCGGTAAGATTTTCCCAATATCGGAATGAATAATATTATTTAATAGTTTGTTTATACCACAGACTGCGTTCAATTCTGGAAAATAAAGCATTGTACCTACCTAATTGCATGTTAATGCGAACAGGAGGTTTTTCATTGGATTTTGGCTGAAAGTTTCAGGTATGGAAATGTTACAGACATTGAAAGACTTAAAGCGTCTTGGATGCGGCACGCAACCTTTTATCCTATTTTATATGTAAAGGTTATAATCTACGGTCATGAGTGTACAATTAAATTATTTAATTTTAATACTATACTTGAAAACACTATTACAATTATTGTTTATTTAAGCAAGCAAACCATTTCTTTCACAAATATGCTAAATAGAAAATGACAATTACCTGCATGAAGGAACCTCGCCCATTCAAAATTTCTTTAAAGATCCCGAATGAATATTGTGTGAGGGGATCCGGAATGCACTTATATCTATATATGAGCTAACATTAGAACAGGAATAGTTTTTAAATGCGTTATTATTACACACACACACACACTCAGGATGGTGTCGAGGAAACATGCGGCAATGGCAAATGAGTGTGGGCCTCTGTACTTTTGCTGCTCTGGAATGAAAAAACTCATGCTTTTTTTTAGCACAGAGACAAACAGCGTTGCAGTGTGAAATTCGTGATGTGTGCTGCATGCCTGAAATTAACGGGAACGGGAATGGTAAGGGGTAGGAATTGGGATTGAATTTGAATTCGACTTGGACTGCACTAATCATGAGTTAGTATGAACTACATGGGTCTAGAGTCTAGGTAGGTCAGAGAGTTAATTTTAATTCTGAACATTTACTTGAGACACACGAGTCCTTCTTTCTTCAAGCTATGAGCTTGGAAAGCATAAATGGCTAATTACTCTCCTACTCATACTCACACTCACATTTACACTCACAGGCCCACTTGGATTGCAAAAGTCTGGAGCTGTAGTGGTAATGGTAATGGTATTTGTAACGAATTCCTCGTTAATGCAATGTAGGTACGTGTAGGTACCTACTTATGTTACGTACATACCACGTTCTCAGTCCATTGAGTTCCTCAAGGCAGAAGTTTTTGTATGTTTTCTACTGTCAGCTTTATTATGACATTTGGATTCTGACTGTGTGTGCATGGTTATCATCAATCCTTCTAAATCGACATGTAATATCAGAAGTAATTTGTCTAGCCACCTTCACTTTCTTTGAAGTCATTTCAATTTGCACAATTTTTCTTTGTAATTGTAATTTTAACTTTATCAAAATACCCATCTAAATAGTCTATAAAAATTAGCAAAATATAATACAATATTTAAAAACAAATCTGCCAATTTGTTTTGTTTTTTGTGCTATCGTTGTACTTTTGCAAAGCAAAGTAATGTAATTCCCAAATCTGTTTTCCCAACATAAATACAAATTCAGGAGGGGCACTATATTATTATGTGTAGGAAGATCCAGTTTCAATATTCAATATTTTCAAAATTCTAAAAACTTTAGATATTTGCTCAAAGCATTTGTGTATTAATTGCGTGCATTGACTAGTATAGAGTATAGATAGTATACTGATGATAGGAGGGTGAGGACTGACAGAAAGGAAATGGGAAATGGGAAATGTGGTTGTGAGTGTAACTTACTTTTGAGAGAGTTACTTTATCAGTCTACCATGTACCATTTGTTCGTTGATGAGTTAGTCTTGTGGAGTTTTATATTTCTCATATTATTATAATTATTATTACATATATGCTGAGTGAGGGAGACAGGATGTCAAACATAAAGAAGAGAGAGGAGAGAGCAAAAATGAGAGCATCCTATTTTTCACAAAGTGGTTAGCCAAGCTCAAACTCAACTTAATTTACTTGGCAGGCTGACGCAAATCATCCTTGTGACGTTCCATGCACTTCTCTCTCTCTTTTTCTCTCTTCCTATTCTCTCCACTCCAACATAAGAGTAGTAATAATAATAATAATATTAGTAATAATATTATGCATGAAAAATGGGAAGAAGTCTCTGATCTCAGCCTATTGTCTATTTTCATTTACACGAAGAATCTTCTCTGTTTCTGTTTGTATGGTTCTGCGTGTCAACAGTTCCATACTTCCTCTTGGTTGGACCAGACCAGTTAACGTTACCACTAAGCAGCACCAAAGTTATGAGTTCATATAGGGCCAGAGAGTTAGAAATTATGTGTGTGTGTGGACGGTACTTATACCCCGACTTCCCCCTTCAACGTCAACACTGAGATCCTAACTGTAACTGTACACTTGCGGAAAAGCAAGAAAAAGAATAATAAAAAGAAAAGGTTCTCATGAACTATGGGAACTATGGAGTAAGAAAACTGTGGGAGTTTTGTGTAGCTTTTTGGAAGAAAAGAATGTTTTGAGAGCAAAAGAGAGACATACAAAAATACATGACGTTACATTAATTTTCTTGGTTGACTGGCCCTGGTCTTGGTCTTGGTTGTGGATTCAGTTTCCTTCTTACAGTTTACACACATTCAAGGATGGCTCCATGCTGGAGACAAACAGATGTAAATCCAAGTTGAAATGCTGGGATGCTGTGTGTGTGTGTGTGTGTGTGTGTGAGAGAGTGAGAGAGAGAGAAAGCAAGGGACGTGCTTTTATTCTCATGAGGCCTTACGCCTACCAGTACCAGTACCAGTCAACGTTGGTGATTAGTTTGGAAAATGGTTGTGTCAATCTTACAACTGTCTTTTCTCTTTCTGTCTCTGTTCTTGTTTCTGTTTCTGCTGCAATTACGAGAGTCGAGAGTCGAGAGTCGAGGACGCTACTTTTCCCTCTTTTCATTAATACAAAAAAAACTACAGATAAATTCTCTTCTCAGCTTGAGGGACTGACAGGCACAAAAAAGACACGAGACAGAGTAAGAAAATCCATTCCAACTCTTTTTTCTCTTATTTACACCAAAAGCCCATGAGTGAAGATGATTTGGAGTCAACTTCCAGAATAATCGTTGAGGGAATAAATATCTTGCTCATTACTTCTTTCTCCTTTTCTAACTTCAACTTTCTCCTATTGATGTAATACCATATATAGACATAGCCGTAGACAATTATTTCTATTTTTGTCTTATACACACGTGATTTGTTAGTGTTCTGTCTGTGTACACACAGGTTGACAAAAAAAAACAATTTGTAAAAATTTCGTCTGTTCGCTAAATTAAGCTCAATCTGTTTCTGTTTCTATGCTGCAGTACTCACAGTTAAGTACTACGTACAAAGTCATACGATACAGATATTTATTTTATTAGTTCACCCTGCAAATTTGACTGATTTTCTTGTACACTAAATGTATAAATGGTGCTGTTTCTATTTTATGCAACATTATTTTGAAGAGTTGTGACTTATTTGTATGTTCATTATTGTCCAGTCAAAGTTTGGAGATAGTTAGAATATTATGTGGAGAAGTAGTAGTAATTTCCACTCTGGGGAAGTGATTTGCATGATAAACAAAAACAAGATTGTGAGCGTCACAAGAAGAGTGAAGGACAGACAATGAGATTTGGATAC
>JAQFZE010001364.1:0-18326 GCA_034695245.1 Dicyrtomina saundersi | reverse complement strand
CCCAAACGCTACAAAGTCAGGATTCAGGTGCTTCTGTCACAAACAGTGGGATAATTAATTCAAGGAAATCAGATGTTTGTTCAAGTTTAACTCTGCCATCTTCCTCAAAAAGCAACTTGTCAACTGCAAGAATTTTAAAACATGATTTTCATCGTATAACACCACATTTAGATTATACACTGCAGTGTCATATATGCCTTGTACAACAGGGCTCAGATAGAGAGCTAACAGCTCATTTGAAAATATGTGCTGCATCGCAGAGACTTGACCATCGCTTCTGTGTGCTCTGCAACAAATTATTTTCCACTTCTCAATCCTACACAAACCACGCTTTGAAAGCGCATAAGGTTTCATTTTCAACACAATGTGGATTGTGTCATGAAAGGTATAATTCAGAAATTGAGCTCAAAACTCATTTGAAAATCTGTGCAGCATCTAGGATACATAGGAATCGCTTCTGTGTGCTCTGCAACAAATTATTTTCCACATCTCAATCTAACAGAAACCACGCTATAACAGTACATAAGATTTCAGTTTTAATACAATGTGGATTGTGTCTTGACCAGTTTTTTTCAGACAGTGAGCTTGAAACTCATTTGGAAATATGTGCTGCGTCTCACTCCAATTCTCGTCGCTTTTGTGTCCCGTGTAATAAATTATTAAGCACTGTTGAGACCTTCAAAAAGCATGCTTTTAACATACATGGGATTATTCGTGCCAAGCGACGTAAAGAGTAGTATAGAATGTACGCTAATCAACTCAGTTTTAAACCGGTTTACCGGAGACCCACCCACCCAGGTCCAGACCCACCCACCACCCCTCCCCCCTACAATAACACGGAGGTTATTGCCCCCACCACGTGACAGACTGAGACCAGTGACGTCAACGGGTACGCGTCCCAGTGCCGGTGCCCGGTTCAGAGGCGGTTGCGGAGCCGCAGCCGGGGAAGTGGACGACATCGACACTGTGACGCATAAGTCACGATGATTACATTGACACAGTGACGCATCGATCATAATAATTACATCTACACTGAGACGCATCATTCACGATAACTAATTCAATACTGGGAGTCCTCACTAATGATGATTACACCGACTCTGTAATGCATTATTAAATTAAAAGAAAATGGAATTATGTAAATGACACCATCAATACTAAGATGCAAAAATGTATATCTCTTTTCAAATTCGAATCAAATTAAATACATACATACCAAAAGCGTACGACATCGACAATATGACGCATGAGTCACGATAATTACATCGACACAGGGACTCATCAATCATGATAATTACATCGATACTGTGATGCTTAAGTTGCTATAATTAAATCCCCGCTGTGACTATACACTAATAATAATTACACCGAATCTTCAATGCATTATTAAATAAAAAGAAAAACAAAATCTGTAAATGACACTATCAATATTAAGATGCAAAAATGTATATCTCTTTTTAAAATCAAATTAAATTAAATACATACCTACCAACCTTCAGGTAGAATTGTGTAAATCGTAAATGGACATAATCAATATGACTATAAGTATGATGCTAAATAGAGTGTATTGCATGTATTTTGTAAAGCAATAATAACATGTGTTAATCATGCAGGGTACATACCAACCAACTTACTAAACTTCAAGTAATTATTTGAAATAATATGCAGCATAACAATGGAAGAGCTCGAAGCAGTCAAATAAAATAAATTTAATAATAATAGTAGTAATACTGGTTTTGCATGAGACGCTTAATTAATAAATTAGTAAAAAGAATAATCTACACAGCTACATAAATTCAATTCATTATAGATAATGAAAATATAATCAATTCTAAATGTCATACGAACCTGGAAAACAAGTTTAGGTAGTAATGATTAAACCAGTACTAGCATTGTAATGCCGCACCACTTTTCGTTTTGCTGTTGCAGGATGTTGCTATGCTTTTTGTGTGTAGAATAATCTTGTTTATTTTACTATTATTATGTAGTCAAAATTATAACTGATTAAGATTGATATATGTACAATGATTAAATAAAATAGTATATAGCTGTACAATGTGACAGTATGATACACGATCATTTCGTTTGAAATCCTGTGAGAGCGGGATAGGCAGAAACCAAATCTTGAGGTAATCAAGTTACACTTGCTCCATTAAAACAGATGAGGATTCCTTAACATAGATACCAATGCTGTGAGAAACATCATACACATTGCAGAGCAGAGGTACGATTTACAGCGCCAATCTGTTAAAAAAAAGCTACATTTCAGGATCGTGACATAGATAGGCGAACATTTTAGACTCCTCCCCGACACCCTACCTACAACTAGACCCTACAACGGCAGGAAAAGTTGGGTTTTCTCCTAAAATTTGAAAAGTTAGGATAAAGTATAGGTAGCCTTGTCCTAAATTTTAAAAGTAGGGTAGAATAAAATAGAAAACCCCCAAACTTTAAAAGTAGGTACGGTAGTTGTAGGGGTGGAGCAAAAGGTAGGGCAGGAAATTACATAAACTATGTTTAGATTAAACTACACTGCGTGCAAGATACAATAATAAATTTCGTAACATTTCGGATCAATTATTTCATGTTAGCGCTAAGCGTTTTGAAATTGTAATTATTTTAAAATTAGGATGATAAAATAATGTTAACTAAAGTTTGTAGGTTATAGTAAAAAAGGTGATGCTTTGAATTGAAAGTAGGGTAGGGTGAAAAATTGGGTGAGCTCAGAGTAAAAGCAGGATAGGGTATAAATAGAAGCAGGAATTTTATACAAACAGATTCCAAATGTCTACTTTTATAATGCTCACTATTTAAAAAATAATTTTGTAAAAATCAGCGCTCACGCTCGCCTATCACCATCACCCCAAACTACCAAAGGCAGGGTCAAGACAGACCATCATTTTATTCAAAGTATGCCCAGCTATTAAGCATAAGCGTTAAAAACTTATACTTTTCACAAGAGCGGTCTCTACGAGAGAGAGATTACAGAACATCAATAATATTTAATTGTCTACATTATACGTAATAATATTTATTTGTATTCGATCATTAGTTTGCCGTCGCCAAATTAAAATGCAACGTCTGCATTATTAGGATTTCCCACGACTTTCTTGGAAAGCAACCCGGATTTGTGGGTGGTATTTTATTACGTCTAGACAAAAGTCGGTCGGGTATGTAATTTTATACTTCTGTTTTTAATCATTTCTACAAACCACACAATGTGCTGGAATAAATCAAAACATAAATTGAGTCATTCTCTGTTTTACTCAAGTTCTGTAAAATGCTTTTCTACGTGTCAATATTTTTAAAAGAACTTGTATTCAATGAGTAAGTAATTTTCAACTATTGTGTAATTGGTATTTAACGTTATATATTTACGAGGAGATTTTTAAATATTTATCATCGTAAAAATACTAATTATTTTCCATTTATTGTTTTATTACAGTTTGCTCAAAGTTTTTCGATTGTTATAATTGTACAAATACATGAGCGTACTGGTTTCTGTTGTTCAAGAATGGTACGATTGTTGTTGATTGGATGTGCAAATGGGAGATCCCATCAAGCGATATATTGGAAGTTACTTGGGATGCAACGAATCCCTTACACCATTAAGCTCCAGCACAACAATGACCAGCACCACTCTCTCTTCAACATCGACATCAACCTCAAGCTCTTCAACTCAGGCTCCAAAAATGACGACCACTTCATCAGTAATTTAGGGGGTTCTCTTAGGGATTGGATTTCTGCTTTTCGTTGGAGTTGCGTTGTATTGTTGGCGAAAACATCGATCTGCAATGCAACAACTTGTGGAAACAAGATCTCTTATGTTGAGACATTATATACTATAATCATGCAGATTTGGGAATTTTTTCTCACGCTCCTTTAATTAAATTTTAATTACATTTCGCGGCAACTTCAGTTTGGGAAATGTTTCTCACGCTTATTTAATTAAATTTTAATTACATTTCATATGAACTTTAGTTTGGGAATTATTTCCCACAATTAACTAACATAAGAATAATTACATTTCAGGAGAACTTTAGTTTGGGAATTTTTTCCCATAATTAATTAATTTCATTTATACACCATTTTAGGGGAAACTTAAGTTTGGGAGTTTTGACCCACATTCATTTAATTTAATTATAACGGCATTCCATGGGAAGTTTACTTTGGGAATTTTTCCTCACAATTGGCTAATTGAAATTTTAATCATAATTTATGCATGCTTCGTTTTGACAACTCTACTAATTATTGCAAAGTGCTATCTACATCATTTAATCGTGTGCTTAAGTAATATATACTCTTTTCTGAAACATTTAAGCGAAAGCATTCTCACGATCATAAAACTTACTGCAAACTGTATTCTGAGTCCTACTTTAATAATCACACCACTTTCTATAGCATATGAATTACACGACAAAGAAAATACGAATAATATTTAAACAAAATTGAGAGCAATAACAAACTAATAAATTATAAAATATATACCGTATGTTCTGCAATAATTCAATAATATGCATCAAAATACTAATTTTTATTAGCTTGTTTGTCCCCATAAAATGATTTCGACTAATACCAAAGTCTGTTATAGATAAATAAAGTATAAAATTTACGATAATAAAACGGATTGTAAACAATAAAATAGCGCCTAAAGGAGCACAGGTCTGGTTAGACAGAATCGTAAAAATAAACGAGATATATTATTTCAGTAAATACGGTATGTATGATATATACGACTGCTGCAAATTAACTGCTTAATAAGAACGGATGTTTCCCATTTATTAGACACAACACTGTCTAGGTCTGAGGCGCCACAGCGACCACACAGAATATAGATTGTTCTATATCATTTACTTGCTTGACTCACCACATTTGTGGAACATTAAACTAACAATAATAATGCGATGATCTCGAGCCTCTGTGTGATATTTGAAAAGCAAATCGCGTCAGAAGAAAGGTGACATTTGATACTTGTGTTTGTCTTCGTTTATCGATTTGCGAGCCGTTCATAAAGAACGTTATAAAAATATTTTAATTTATGAAAATGCTTTATAACTAGTTGTACTTTTAATTTTAACACAAAATTTTATTTCGTTTTTTAAATATGCTACATATTGTACTAAACACATTATTTATGAATGATCCCACCCAAGATCCCTGACAGGTTGAGCCGGACCAAGACAGTGCAGATTTTATTCATTGACAAACTCTCGTCTTATTCACACTGAATATTTTTACTGATTTAATTGGAGAAATTCAATGAGTAGAATCCTTAATTCTAATAATACATTATATTTATTTTCTTGAATTTTACAATAAATTGGTTAAGGTAAATAATTAAATTAAACTTTTATCATTGCTAATTCAATAAATTACATATTTAGCCTGCAGCAGATACAGCCGGTGTGTACGGTGCACGGAGAAATGCGGATTCTGGTTTCTCACGATGGAGAATATGACTACGTGAGTAGTTTTTAATTAAATATATAATTAATTAATTAAATATTTATTAAATTAATTTAATAATGTATTTAATATGAATTTATATGCAATTTAATCGTGCACTATTGCAAATACAATTTGAAAATTTTTTTTAGCATCTGCCTGGAGGACCCTGGTACACTTGGAGTTGCTGCTATAGGTATGCAGAGTAATTACAAAATGTGTTACTTGGTGGATCCTCCATCCCGACGGACAACAACAACAACATTGTCACCAACAACGGAGTTGGCTGTGACAACAACCGCACATCCGTTAATTGCAGTCTCTGCTTTTATTCCAATTTTAATTGGATGTATTGGAGCCATTGGGTTCTTGGTGGCATTTGGAGGAATTAGTTTTTGCTGGATTAAGAAACGCAAGTCTGGCTACCAGCTCACTGAGATGCGGAAATTGGTTAGGCGTTCGAAGACAGGTTCACGAAAGGTGAAAATCATAATAAGGAAAGCATGTGACTATATATGTGCCTTTTGTTATAAAAATGCGAGATGTTGTATTTACATGTTTTTGAACAATGCAAAATAGTTTAACTACATGTTTTTTAAAGAGTGAAAAATGGTTTATGCACATGTGTTTTTAAGTGTAAAATATTGTATTTACATGTGTATTTAAAGAGCGTGTCGGATTTTTTTTTTACATATTTTTAAAAAGTGTCAAATGTTCTATTTACATATTTTTGAAAAGTGTCAAACGATATATTTACATATTTTTGAAAAGTGTCAAATGTTTTAATTATATATTTTGTTATATTGTTAAACGATATACTTACATGATTTAAAAAAAAACTTTTTACATATTTTGGAAAAAGTCAAAATGTTCTATTTGCATATTTTTAAAAAGTGTCAAATGTTCGATTTGAATGTTTTTAAAAGGTGCAAAATGTCCTATTTACATGGTTTTAAAAAGTGTAAAATGTTTAATTTAAATAATTTTGTGAATTATTACTTTTTGCAGGGTTTTTAAATAATTAATTTTTTTGAATATGTCACAATTAGGCAACATGTTCTATTTATATATTTAACATCTAGGATCGGTTGAGACAGGATGTAGAAAATTCGTCGTACGACGAGATTGGAATGGTCAATCTTGCTCCGGTCTCTCAGCTTCTGACTGCGCCACAGCCTTCCCGATCTGTATTTAATGTTACGCCGTATGACATTCCAAACGCTCCGGTTCCGGTTCCTGTTCGAAATGAATCAAACCAAATCCGAGCAGTGTCTTACATTACTACTGTTTGGGATACTGATAGTAATGCTCAAAGTGCAGAAACCAGGTTCCAGAAAAATGTTGTAACTGCCATAGGAATTATTACCTTGCATTATTACTTTGCAATTTGCATCCTTTGCACACATTTTCTATGCAGTTACAATCCTTTTGAACTAAAAATTTTGATTTTTATGAAAGTTTACATATTTTATATTTTGCAAAGAATACATTTTAAAGATATTTAAAAAAAATTCATGAAATAAAATTATTGCATATTTAAAATATAAATTTTTTGAACAACTGTTATTATGTTCTATGTTTTAAGTATGCATAAACGCTTACAAAAATATAAGAAAGTTTAACATATTACTATTTCTGTCGAACTAATTTTGCTATTTTCCATGATTATTTGCTAGGTTAGGTTAGGCTAGGTCAGGTGAGCGTGGGTATGTGATAGTACGTGGGTTTAAAATATACCACGGGTATGTGATAGTACGCGGGTCTAAGAGGTCTCAGCTTGTATAGTACGCGGGCCTATTTGACACAGTAATACATGGTCTGTAATAGTACGTGGCTATGTAATAGTAAGCGAGTCTGGGAGGTCTCAGTTTGTATAGTACGTGGGCCTATTTGACACACTAATAAATGGCAGTATGCAGGTGTCTAATAGTACGCGGGTCTTTAATTGTAAACGGGTCTGAAAAGACCAATTCTAAATAGCACGCAGGACGTTTTATTACAAAATATACGAATTAATTATGCCTAAAAATATAAACTGTATTATTTAACATATTTGCTATTGTGTTTTATAACAAGTAGCACTTTAACACGTATTTAATTAAATTTTTTTTCCGCATCGTATTTTTTATGAGTAAATGCATATGATATATGCCAGCTAAATCATTTATCTCTTAACAATCAGTAATTTTCATTGAAATACTTCAGATAAACTATTTTAATTTTAATACCTAATGAGTATTTACTTTTTTTCAGAGATACTTTTTAATGACCACATTTGATTATGAACACACCACAAAACTTAAATTAAAAAATCAGTAAAAAATATATCACTTCGAAACATAAATATAATAGTTTAAAAATTGTGTAAACTTTTATTACACATTATTTTTCATACCTCTTACATAATTTGCAAAAATCACATCTTGTCGACAAGTCGATGAACAGGTTTGAGAATGCGCTCCGATCTGCGTAGTTGGACGGGATAAACCTGACCTGGGTCATGCAGAAGATCCGCAAGCGGATGCGCCGGTTCCGGTACCGGTACAGCGGGTAAAATCATTTGATCATTAAGATCTGCACCCGCTTCCAGATCAACTGCATTCCCCAGTTCAGGTCCGTTTTCAAGGGGTTTTATTTGAAGCTCGACTTCGAAATCCATCAGATCTTCAACTTGTACATTTGCAGCCAAATCAACGTAGTCGTCTTCAGGCAGTTCAGCAGCTGCTTCCACATCACGAGGAGCGTTAATAATGGGATGAAGAGGCAGCTGATCAACGACAGCGTTAACACGACTCTGCTTACGCCGAATTTTGATTTTTTTGTAGACCAGAGCTCAAATTAGTCCAACACCAACTACTCCACCTAATCCAATCGCAATCCAGGCCTCTAAAATTTGACCAATTAAATATGCTACAATAACATTTAGCAGTAACTAATCAGCAACTAACTTACTATTATTAGATTCTTATTTTGCTCAAAATACTGTTGCAATTTGTTCAGAATTCACAAAACAATCAAAACTAACATTGTTCACAATGTAGTTTAGCAGGGTAAGATTGTCTGTGATGGATTGTGATTGTGATAAGTATTGTGATTGTGCATAATCCAGTTTTGATAAGTGGTGATTGCGATTGTGCACAACCTAGTTTTAATAGTTGGTTGTTGCGATTGTGCACAATCAATTTTAATTATTTGGGGGTTGTGATTGTAGTTTGATAATTACAAACGACGTCACAATTGTGATTCGTAAACAAAATGCAACAATAGCTTAAAGCTGTATTAGAACGAATACATTCATCACTCCATATAATTATTTCATTTGAATAATTTGAATGTTTCAAAACCACATAAATGGAACATTTTAAACACTTTAAAAAACATGAATTACCAGTATAACTAGCTGTAGGTTTAGTTGTTTAGCAAACTTCCAAATCACTCACGATTTCCAGAATACGGGCATCAACATCACCCATACGATTAGCGCATACGCGAGTTCCATTTGATAGTAAGACCCACAGTCTTTTACCCGACTTTTTAAGGCACAATGCACAATCTAAAGAGAGAAAGACAACTTTATTAAAATTAACTTGACACTGTTGTCCAACGAGGATAGCCCACAAGACTCAAAATACGGTGCTTAATTAGGAAGAATATAAATGATGGACACAAAATTGAACTGATTACTTTAAAACATAAAATATTATGTCTTCAATCAGCGTACTAGGTTAATTAATTAATTTAAATTAAAAACCAAAACTAATAATAGAATATTACATTTCAGCTAAACTTAAATCCAACTAATCAAACGCAAAGAATTTTAGAAAATGATGTATAAATAAAAAAAAGCAAATACACTTCACTCACCCATTCTAAAACTCAATTCCACGACTATCTAATAATCAACAAACTATAATGACTAACTGAGTTTTAAAATTATTAATTGTGAAACTGACACAATTTCTGACTTCAGATTCTGCCCGGTCGTTTCTGGCTTTGACTTTGACTTTGACTATCGCTTTACAATTCCCTTCATCCCGCCTCCGCCAAGGACCCAATCCTTGCTACTGTTTATATACAATAATAGGTGGCAGCTTCCGTTATATATATGAATATGTTCTAGTTATACTATTTAAAGCATGTAATCTATCTGTATATAAATATTTGCATATATTGCATAGGTAGATAACCACAAATTAATTAATTAATTAAAAAATTAATTGACCTTGTCGTTATTTATTAATTTACCTATGGTGTGTGATATATCATTTTAAAGCTGTTTTAACAGTGATTTATAGTCAAGCGTTATTAATTTAAAAGTAATATAGATCTAAATGTGCAAATGTAACGTTTTCTACTTATTCCTTATTTGCATATTTTTCAAATTAGAAGCAAGTGTAATTAGCATTTGGTTTTTGATTATCTTACATCTAGCCTAGTTATACAAAATAAATATCTTAGTAGGTAATTGTGAGAGAGTGAATAAATTAAATAAATCTCGAAATTAATAATCATGCGGGTACAATAAATCTTAACCAACTTTTTTTGTTCTTCATAATTATCCTTGTTAAGGTTTAGAGAGCAGGATACAACTAAATTAAAAATTAAAATAAATAAAAATAGTCAATTAGGATTGTTGTTGGGTTTTGTCTAATTCATAAATGTACACATGCACCCATTAACCTAAATATCAAATTCACAATTCTAATTAATTTTAATGCTTACATATCTTAACTCAAAAAAGAAAAATAGCATTTAAATTTCTTTATTATTAATTAGTAAACGGATACAATTAGTAATCAAACCCAAATTTTATATTCGCGATTATTAAAGTTTACAATACATATTTTGTGAAAAACAAATGTAATTAGAAATTCAAACTTTTTTATTTTACCTGTGTATATAAGCTGAAATATTGATGTGATTATTACCACAACAGTTTTAAATTTTTAGCAGTCAACATGGAAACACTTTGCTCCCTTTGTCTTCAGCAATTACACTTTGCTGCAAAATCCTCACTCGTGGTGAATTTTAAAGTCAAAACACCACTTGAGAAAATTAAAAACAATAGTTTAAGTTGCATTATTGACGAACTGAGATACAAAACAGTTAGGTATTTTGAAGAGATTAAACACTATACAGTGTACATCAATTGTGACCAAAAACACAAGTTTCACCTCACCTGTTACTTGAAAAAAATTCAGGAATTATTAGTCCGAAAAATATATTTAACATCCAGGTTTGATGAAAGCTGGATGCTGTGCGCTTGTCCTCTCTACAGCGAGGTCAACTGTGGTGGAACTGCAGTCAGTTCCATTGCTGAATTGCAAGTGCACAATAACATCATGAAGCAGTGCTACGTGAGAATGGAAAAGAGTAAAAGTAAGACATACAAATTCTTTAAACTAGTTTTAAAATAATCTTTTTGAATTATGTAGGTATATTAAATGTGTAGTATATGCACATTATAATTAATTAAAATGTATTTGTTGTTGTTTTTTTTTCAGTTCCATTTGCTTCTAACTATGAGAATGATGATAGCAGTCAGCCATTAACTTCCACCACTGCTGGATCTGTAGCCGAGTCGACGCGCTCTAAATCAACTGGGAAAGATATGGTACAGCTGAAAGAAACTTTGCAGAATAAACGTAAAATCAAACGAGGCACAAATCTCAAACTGCCTCTGCATACGGAGTCGATGCGCCTCAAGCAGGCCATAAAGAAAATAAGAAAAAGTCTTCATAACTACCAAACTGCGTATAAGAGCCTTGAATTTAGAATAATTCAATATAAAAAGAAGGTCAATTCTAACGCTGCCGATGTGAATGTCGACAGTATTCCCATGGATGTTGAACAACATCAAGATTTTGGTTTCGACACCTCCACGGTTGTGAATGCTGTTGATTTGGAGATGCGTGATGCAGGATTAGTCGCCCAACAACCTGTTGTACTTCAGATTGCAGATTCTGGCTTAGTCACTGTTACGATTTCCAATGATGCTGATGATAATAAAAATTGCCCTTGTGCAGTTATTGGACCGCAGCCTGCAGTAGTATACACGATGTCGCAAGCTTGGCCGGATTCCAATTTAATAAGTGATGCTTCTTCATACATACCTAGTGTCACTGACAGCGGCGAGAGAACAGCTGAGTGGAATTATCAGTTTAATCATACTGGAAATAATTATAATACAAATCAATTCGATAATATAAACACGAGCAATGATTGTGATTTTGCTTCAATTTTCAACGACGCTTGTGAGTTGTTAAAAAATTAATTAGGCATATGTGAAAAACCTAAACAAAATACTAAAATGTGTTCATCATATTTCTAAAAAGTATAAAAAATTAATTATATTGTGTTCATTATATGCAATTGTTAATGCATAATAATGATAATATTGAATTGTGTTCAACTTTTGTAACAAAAAATTATGTAGCTGCAAATGTAGTTTTAAGATAATAACAAATCAAACAGAAAATTAATAAAATACGAAAATTAGTGCAGGCAATTCAGTTTTATGGTTTTAATTTTTATTTATTTGTAATAGCATGATAAAAGTGCATTATAATATTTTAAATAAACTATATAGTGATACAACATGATAAAACTATTATTAAATTCTACTACCTACACCTTCACCCATTCTTAAAACTTGTTTGTTTTAAATTTAATAATATAGGTTTTGCTATACTACCATTCTAATATACTGCATACCATTAGCATGATAAAAGTATAAAATTCTATTACTTTTACCTTCACCTTTAATTAAAACTTGTCATTTTGCAACAACATAAAATATAATAGCATAATATATTTTTTTTCTATATACATACTGTATAGTACTGAGGCAATAATAATTCTATATACTTCTTCTTGCACTATCTCAAAGTAATCTCTCAGCGCCTCCATTTCTTGGACAATAAGATGGACTGTTGGTCCCGGCCAATTGCGATGTCAAGCAGACGTTTCTGGTGAAACGGGTGAATTTATCGAGAGTAGATAATCGCCAATGACATGGTTAAACAAAATATTCAATTTAATTGACCTATTGAAGTTTTTGTCTTTTTGTTAACTTATGGTGACCAAAAGGTAAACTATAATTTATATCATCAGAATCAGGGTAACATCGACTCACATCTAGATAATGGAATGCCAGCTTATTGATATTTATACGAAATAACTTATGATCTTTTGATCTAATTAAATTTACGCCTAAGTTCACAGTTTCTTTGTTCCTAATAACGTCGGCATACGTTTCATCATTACACCTTTTAAGGCTTCTATTAGGAATACCTTTGCATTTCATTTCGCTAGTGTTGTCAAAATATTTTAATGCGTACTGTTTTGGTTTCAGTGAACATAGCATTGCAACATCTAACGATTCAATTTTCCACAACCCAGAAACAGCTTTGTTACATAGTCGCAATTCAGGTTAATGCGAGTTTTTTTCGAAAATTTCGTGATCTTTGGAAATTTTAGAGAAATCAAAAAACCTTCTATTTCTTACAATGTTTTCAAAAAACTGATTTGCATCGGAATTGCAATTTGCTGTCCAATTTTCTAAATGCAATACTTCAGAAGTTTTAAATACTGGTGCTGAATGCTGGTTGCAATTCTTGTAACTGGAGTATTTGTTGTATATTGCTCAATATATATTGCCATTAGCTTATTATAAAGCTCAGGGTCAATCACTTTCATCACTTTGGCCATAATTTGCTAAAAACAAAACAAATTCACCTAAAAATACTTTTGTGAAAATATGAGCTAGGACGTGTTTTATAAGTGTAATATTTCGGATTAAGATTTTTTTCAGATTTAAAATTCTTGGTTAACAGCTTTTGGTTCATACGGCGTATGCTGATACAGTTTAAGTTTTTTGTCTCACAAAATAGTTCGTAAGTATTTAAACATTCAATAACAGCAACCACTTGGAGCTTAGTTGAATTACTTAAAATATTCTCAGTTTTGGCGACGCTTGATATAACTAAGTTGTATAAATACTCACATTCACGTTCTAACAGCGTGTTCATTCTGGAATATACACTTGACATTCGTCATCTGGGAATATATGTGATCGGACCCAATATTCTTTGTTATTGCTTCGCGGGTAAAGGTCTAAGTGCAAATACGCAAATTTTCTAAACGTCATAGCTTTTATATACGCTTGCTGAAGATACTGTCTTTTGCCTGGGCAAATTTGGGAAGCGAGTCGTTGTATCACAGATCTATCTCGTGGACTATTGAACAAAACTAGGTATTGAGAGTTAATATTAACCTCTCTCAATTGTTTTTTAAATGCGTTTTGTAAAATCAATATTATGCTGACGTTTCGATGGTGGGATGACTTGATAACGTAGTGGGTAATTAACTCAAAGTTTTTGCCTTTAGTAAGCAAGTCCATTCGGTCATCGACAATTACCAATGAATGTTCTGTGGCTAATGTTTCAATGTCTTTAATGCTTGGTGTAAATATAATGTTTTGATCTTCAGCTTGCATCTGATAAACGATAGGCTGCATGTCTGAATACACATACACAACTTTATCGATTTGATGATTAATGATTTGATTTCTACGTTTAATAAAATCTTAGATCAAAAATGTTTTTCCTGACCCTGTACATCCCACAACAGACATTGTAAACGGATGAATAAGCTCAAAATGTATTAAATTCATTTAAATGAGGTGTATGCTTAATAAAAGACAAACACATACTGATTGGTTTGGGTTCTAAACTACTGATTTTATTGATTTTTGAATATGTATGTTTAACAATAGCAATGTAATTTTGTTTTGTTTGTTTGACATGATTGACACTTGTTATATATTCGGTGCGGATCAAAATTATAAATGCTACGTATAAATCGTTTCATTTTCATATCGTTTCCATACGTGCTGGATGTGAACATATTTAGTATTTCGTTATACGATATTCCTAATATTCTATTATAAATATAATAAACATAAAAGTTTGAAAGGTAAATAGCATTTTATTTGTGATAGGATGAATCTGTAGGATAGTGTCCTGGGGGGAAAATGTCCGTGAGGAAAATGTCCTACAACCTTTGGAGGCACGTACGTGGTAGAAGTTGAAGTATTTATAAGTAGACAGTTAGTTACTAGTTATAAGTAGTTGATACTTTTACAGCAAAGAAATACGTGTTCAAAAAATACAGCTTCTCTTTAACGAATAAAAGATATTGGTAATCTTCCTACTTAAGCTGTCATGGAATTAGAAATCAATATCATATCAATCAAGTACTTAACGTCCGGACGTCATACACTCAGAATTAATTACGTATTTGCAACTTTAGGGATCAACCCTTAATGACTTTACCGCATGATCAACATTTTAGGATCCGATCGTCGGGTTAACTATTGCATAAATGGCTATATCGCCAAGGAAAAACTAAAATGATCCACCTCCAATTTAAGCGAGGATCAACAGGAGCTTATATTGAAGTTTTTACTTACTTATACACTTATTACTTTAGTCTTTAGCAGAGCTTTATATTTGACCATCATCGGCATCGGTCGGAGAGCTGTCACCGGTGCCGGTGCTGAAACTGGTTGAAGCCTTTGCCTATATTACTAATAGTTAAAACATTTACATTTCTGTCCCGTTCCATTCATTTTTACAACCAGCAATAGCAATCATATGTAATCAAATTTCACATCAATTATATTATCTCTTCTGACGCCCTACCCTTCATTACATTTTATTATATTATTGTAATGCACCTCACTCCCTGACTCCGCTAATGCTCATGATGATGTTGACTCTTCTGTGGCTACGGTTCTCTGGTTTCTGGTCTCTTTATCGTTATCTACTTTAGTTTTAGATTTTTAATTATTTCGTGTGCATGTCATCAACCGTTCAATGTGCAGCGCTGGGTCTTGTTGTTTTCGTATATATCTTGCTAATCTCGAGAGTGCAATGTCATGTTTTATGTATTTTGGCTGGTTTTTTAGTTTTACAATATTTCACTAGAAATTTTGTTTCCAGAATTACGATTCTTTCGTTTTGCGAGGCTGAAAAAATGAGAATTGAAGAATTGCGGCAGATGTTAATGCAATTCCAAAACAATTACGGGATTTATGTTTCCTAAACTATAACATGAATGTCCATTTTGCGCAACAATAATTAAATTAACCAATAAGATTCTGGTAAAACACTTTTTGCTATTGCTATTTGCTTACTTAAGTACGTGAATATCTTTACAAATTTTTTGAGAACATATAGGTAGACTAAATGTTTAAAAGCGGATCATCTCATCGCCTCTGCCAAAATCAAAATTAAATAATCATAAAGATTCTCATAAATTAGACGGTGAGAGGATTAAAAAATTAACTGTACTTATATACCTATACTCTTGGGAATAATGTTATTATGTATGTCTTTCGAGTGTAAGTCTTTAAGATCAAAGGGAGAGGCCAAAGTTGACGAAAGAAACCATAGCATAAGGCAAATAAACGGCCACTAAAAGATACGATAAGTACACCAGTACACAAGTACAAGTGCCAGTACCAGACAGTAACAAACGTTTACCTTGTCAATCTTTATTTATATATTTTTTGAGTCTAATGCCAATTCATTCCCATTGCTTCAAAGATTGTATCGAGTATAGTTATGTAATCACCTAGATGTAGGTATTCTTGAATCTATATTATGTAGCTAGTAGAAAGCAACGGTTGAAGTTGTGACCGGGACAGGGAAAAATACATATAGAATGGTGTTATAGGTACCTACATATTATACGTGCCTACTTATTAAATGTATAAAAATTAAACAAGTTTATCATTTACTTATTGCTACATAGATGTAACCCAGCCAGCCCCAGTTTTACGAATTTATAAATGCGATATCGATTTCGATTAGATTCACATCCTCCAAGTTTAGAGTGAAATATCAGTGATACGCAGATAGAGTATCAGAAGCTGGAGATCAAGCATAAACATAGACCTTTCATCCATATTATCCAGAAAATAATTTTATTATAGATCCTTCTACATAGCTGATGCTGATGTTGATCGGAATTAAAAACCATAGTAGCGTCTTATTTGATAATTTTAAAAGCGCAAAATGTGAATCTGATCTGTTTATATATTCTGAAAATTTAAAATGGTCAATGTGCCTAATTCAAAACTGCAAAACATTCCTTTAACATATATTCCTATCGGACTAAATCTAGACAATAACTGAAAATCAAGGGAAATACGTCTTCGTGCTGGTTTGATTAGCTCTGTGGTACAAAATATGCATATTACACGACACAATTTTAAATAAAATTCTAGAAATACAGATAGGGTTACAGGTAAATTTAAATAAATAGAAAATATGCATTAAAATATGTGTATTGCTATATCATCATTCTAATAGTTCAAAGATTTTAATTGAATACAACTCCGGACACTCATACTGTAGAATAATAAAGATATATACAGCATAGTTGTGGCAAGTACAAAATTACGAATTTACTTGTACGGATGAATACGCAGACTAATGCAGGTTATTTTTCCTCTACGTTGAGCCTTGCCAGTGTATTTTCCCTCCATATGAAGAAGAGGAATGACATTTACTTGAGCTGATTTGTGCAAGTCCTCTAGAGTCCCGTAAGGCTGCACATCATCAGTAAACAAAATATTGTACTTGCGAGATTTTTCAGCTTCATAGGGGGTTCTGACTTCGCATGTGAACTGATACTTGATACCTTTTGTTTGTTCCAAATGTTGAACTGTCATAGCGATCTCCTTTTTGTTTTTTTGTATTCGATTGTGCATCCTAAATATGAATTGTTCTGCGGAGCGTCGATCAGTAATGCAAACTACATTATTCTTGATAAGCTTGTTATCCTCAGGCCAGTTTAGTAAAAAGGTGCTAATAAGCAAACTTTTACGTTGCACCTCTGTTGTATGCTTGCTTTGAAAGTGTTCAGCAAACTCGGTTGCAACTCCAACATAATCGCAGGATCCTGTTTCTTGAAGTTGACAGCAAATTGGGATATATAGGCATTAGGTAAAATGTTCTTTGTGAGTTTTAGGATTTAAAACGGACTGGCACCCAGTATACGGACATTTAAAGGTCAAAGCTTGCACCAAAAAATTGAGATACCTACTGGGAGGCGTAAACGGTGCAAAGTCCTGCCTACACAAGGGACATTGAGCTGGAGGCGGAATAGAATTATCAGATGTGGGAATAAAATCTTCGCAATTTTTTGCAGCTGCTTCCATGCTTTCTATGCACTTTTTACACAGATGATGTCCTGCCTCCCCACAAACAATTATCAATGAATCGCGAAAGTGCTTCTTGCATATTATGCACAACGTAGCAGCTCTAGAAGGTCTCGGTAAGACCAATACGTCCGGATCTTCCATCTTGACAAGATTTTGTTTTGATTTCTCTTAGCTGATAGAGCGTTTGCTTGGGGTGGATTAGTACCTTTTGTCTACGCACTTGTAATATTATTACTAATTTGAGATTCTCATTAGTAACAAACAGTGCAACTTGTACCAACTAGCTCTTTAAAATCAGCTCAAGAAATAACACGGTTGAGCTTGGTATAAATTACAATGCGTAGAGAGAATGCAGATATTATGATGAACAAAGAACCTAATATAATGCACAATTAGTGCAAATGCAGTCGATGAAACAAGCATTTTTGGTATTTCAGAGTAAAATCTGTAAGCATCTAACGTGGAATTTATATATATATGTATATAATAATAATAATAATGATAATTTATTCATTGGGTCGATTTAACCGAAGTTCATACAACCAGACTCAACCAGTCATTGTGGGTGAGGAAATAGGAGGCTACCGCGTTAAATCGTCTCGGTCTTTGTACCCTTTCACCTATCCCCGTCCCCTCCTCCACAGTAAAG
>JAQFZE010001363.1:0-18328 GCA_034695245.1 Dicyrtomina saundersi | reverse complement strand
GGCTCTGGCTCTGGGCTATTCCTTCGTCGTTCAACTTTGACTTTTATTTTCCTTGTATCATTGTATCCACCTAAGGTAGTTTATAGTTTCCATACTGTTTTTTTTTTACTTTTTTACTTTTTCCATGCCGTCCCATCATATGTCCATGAGAAATGCTTTGAAATGTTTACTCTGATTTTGAATTCAGGTCGGTGGTATTTTATAGTACGGAGGTAGGTTCCTAGGTAAGTTTGCTTTGGTAGTGGGATTTAATATTAGTTGTGATATTGGCATTGGTTGTTTGTGTTCAGAGAGTGAGTGCACGTAGCATGCCGTCGCCGTGTGTAGCAGATTGAAAATTGAAATCCTATTCACTTCCAACAAGATTGATCCTGAGTGGACTTTGACTTTGACTTTGACTTGACGGAGAAAATATTACAGGAAAAAAATAGAAAGAAGGGAGAAAATTCAATTAGAATGCACTTGAGGATTCATAAATTCGTATTTTTACAGAAAATTTTTCCTTCCATGGAAATAAGAGCCTCATATGCCTCCCATTTATCATTTGCTAAATGGTGACCTTTTTATATTTTCATTTTTCTCTGGAGTCAGGTTCACAGTGCGTACAGTACGGCATACGATATCGTAAGGCTCTGCATTCTACATATATAATGTACTCACGCTTGAAAAAAAATCTTTTAGCTGTCAGAATTGCTAATTTATTGCAGGATTAAGAAATGAAAGGTTTTGTGTGTGTGTGAGTCTGTTTGTATTTTACATTTTGGGAGTTGGATTTGGATGCAAGATTTTATTTACAATGTCTTGTAGATCATGTTGTAACGTAGTACGGCCAAATAGGAATTGCATAAAGGTAGAGCTGTATGAGTTGTATGATGGTAGTAGAGTCATTCTATTTTGACTAGGCCCCACGTTTATTTTCTAATAGTTCTAGTTCTGTCCTGGTTCTCGTATAAAAAGAAATTACGTATCTATGTGGTATGTTGTCATAAGGTAGGTAGGTAGGTAGTAGTAGGCTGGGTAGATGCATTAAACGTCAGTTAACTTATAGTTCTTTTCTCTTGCCGTATGTTTTAGACTTCAAAATGTGCACTTTGAGCACATAAATAATAAAGTGTGCAAGGCTAAGGCTGGGATTTACAACATGAACGCACATTGGAAGGGTTCAGCAACTTATTTGACACATTGATAATTAATTGCTATTTGTATTCCCACACGAAACAAGGCGAAGCACATTACTTAATCAGCAAGCACTGTAATTATTGCTGTATGCAAAATGCCTATATGCTTTATATTTATAGGAGGTACTATGTTCAGTTATGACTTTGACTTGTGGAAGGAAAAGTATATATAAAAACATGTGTATTTTTCATTCAGATATTTAATAAATAATATTTTGCATATCTGTACTACAATCTCCATTTAGTATCTCTATCCACATGCACAAAGGCGTCATCATGCTTCATTTGAATTCCCTGACTTGGCCTTTCTGACAGCTAAGAATTCAATTTTTGTGATGATGGCTTTATTTTCAAATGGGAATGGATTTATCTCGAGATCCTTCCAAACTGATTATAAATTATCATTTATATAATTTATAGGTATACATACTTGCATATTATATAATACATACTGCTTTTCTACAGTACTTAACTTTTTAACTTGGACACCACTATATTGCATATACATAATGCCATTCCTTAAAAACATTTCCTGGAATAATACTTAAAAGAATTCTGGAACTATTTGTAATTACATAGTACTGTAACTGTAGTATAGTAAGAGATTTTCTTAACATTTATATTGGCTACACGTATGTTCAACAGGACTAACTAAATTACACTCCCATTTGAATTGAACTGACATTGCATCTTACGTCTTGTATCTTAACTCAATCATCTCGACGATTTTTGTGAGAACTTTTTAAGGATTACTCGAGCAATATTCATATTTACCTGTGCACATACATAGCATCTTTCTCGTGAGTGCAAACTGTGCTATCTGCAGGAATTAAATTTCAAACTTAACACGGATTTCATGTTGTACATAACATCTTTTGAACTGAAACTCATGTATATAAATATATCGTGTGCTTACATATAGGTATATATCGGTATTATGTACCTACCTACCCAGGTTCCTACAGATACTATAGAATTATGAAATAAAAAATAGAAAATAATAAAAATAAAAGCTTAGGAGAATGAAAGTAGACAGGAGGGAACTACTAAAGCTGATAATTATAACTTACAGTGAGATAGACAGACGGACGGAAGAGGCAGAGGGATTTTCAGAGTGTAGTTTGGGTGTTTGAGCTTTGTGTGAGGTCCAGTCAACTCTTTCGATGCGAATCATTTGCTTGATGATGATGATTGATGTGATCTGTGGAGTTGAGGGTGCTATAGTATAGCTATATGAATTATATAACCACATACACACAAGTAAATACTGTATAGAATAACAGATACATGCACACACACATTTATAAGAAAGCAAATAATCTTCCTTCTCTCTCAGTTTATATTTATAAGATTCTTCTTTCTGTTTCCTTTTCCTCCTGTCTCCTCCGTTTACAGATAGTGAAATTGCGTAGCACTATTTCTACAGATATTATTACGATTTATGATGGTATTTGTCTTGAGTCTACATGTGGACCTGGAGCATGTCATACCACACGGGTACGGGTATGATGGCAATTATAATTATCCAGAGTTACGTACTATGGTATAGCCTGGTTCTATATACATATCGCCATACACACCATATCCTTATTCAAATATTCTGCAGACACATAATAGTCCGTATAACACTCACCAATGCAGAGCTCTTACATTTCGTAGCTCCTGCTTTAGTCTCAGTCTCTCATCTCATCGTCAGAAAGGGTTCCAATGTTGAACTTGAAAAGTGTGTAGAATTCATGGAGAACATATGGTGTACGGCGTGAAGGGAAGTAATAGCAGGCAGATCAGTCTTGCAGTAGCGGTAGTAGACCAAGACCAGAACCAGTAGCAGTGGTAGTCTCAGAAATGACAAAGTGGTAGAGAGCAATGCAAAAAAAAAAAAGAAACCAAACCAAGAGGCATAGAGGAAAACACATCCAAAGGTTCACAGCACAAATTACATACATGGAGGACAAATTTCGTAATTCTTACCATGCGTAAAGCTCCAAGATCACTTAGCTTGTCTCCTTCTGCTTCCATTTCTATTGATGTACATATTTGGATTTTTTTTTAATTCGGAATTTTTTGAATTTGAATCCACCACCATGAATAAACTCGCAATTTTATATTTTTTATATTTAAAAAAAATTGTACATTTATCAGTTTCTTTTTCATTACTCGCTAATAGTATGGCAATTGGCAATTTTGTAAATGCTGTGAAATTAGTGCTGCTTACTATTCAGCTCTGCAAATCGGCGTATCTGTAATTTGAAATTAGATTTTGTCAACGTTTTATCTCAAACTTTTTGGTGGCTTTGGATTTAAATTTTTTCTTAAGTTGCTTTCCTTCTCCATCCAAATCCAACCAATTTAGCATTTAGAGTTAAATTTTGTAAGCTCTTATGTATTTATACGAGTAGATGTGCATACATCCAGCATCCAAGAAGAAAATGAAGGGGGAGCTGTCTGCATACTCATAATACTATGTAAGGTACCTACATGCATAAATAAATGGAGAGATGCGGATGAAGGACAGAAGCAGACCAGACCAGAAACTTCTCAAAGAAGAAACTCTCAATGAACGTCTGTTTGTGTACTCAAACATTTTGAGGAACACAGAGCAGGGATTAAGAGTGATGGTATTACTACATATGTAGGTACATGTATTGCTCTTGCTATTCCCTGTGTATATCCCCTATTCCGGCTTAAAACTACACAGAAAATACATATAGTATACTCTTGACATAAATATATTCTACATCTGCAGTACTGTGTTACACTATATATATTTGAAGACTTTTGAAAGATTAAAATGCGTGTATGATAGTATTAGATAGATGGATGGAAATGTGAGATAGAAATTGCTGACTCTGCATTTTAACTTTCAACGTTTGGCATGGGAAATATAGAGATACTATGCATAATGTATATATTATTATATTACCTCGACATTTGTACATGGCATATAAAAAGAAAGATAACATGGCCACACTGGAATGTTTTAAGTTTTTCAGTATATTTACACGAGGGAACTCCACTTCTTTCCACTTTTCCTCCGTTTACCTTTCCCGTATTTCACTAATCGTGAGTGGAGTGGTGGAGGATGGGCTGGTGGTATTTTAACTTCCACTCAATGTTCAATGTGTACGTCTCTCCTTCCTTCCTTCCTTCTACTTCTACTACCTTCATTCTATCAGTAAGTGTTGTCACAAGTCAAAATATTGTACATTCTTGGGGAAAGAATGTCAAAGAAAATGAAATGCCTCTAGAAAGTTTTTTTTTCTTCAAAAATATCCAAAATGGTGGTGGGTGAGCTACCGTCTGGATGCTGGAAATTTTGGCTGTATACAGAATTTCATATTCCGTATTCTCCTTTAAAATATGCACATACCTACCTACTAGTATATGTTTAAGAATCTATAGAAGACTTTAGACTGTACAGTACACTTTTAAATTAAATCACAATTTGAAACATCACGGATACTTTGTGGAGCGTGTAATAATATAGGGGATAATAGTTTTCACGTGCAGGTCCGATTAGGAGTCTCTCCTTCTCAAAAATAATGTTTCTTAAGAAAGACAGACTCGTGGAAAGGAGGGAGCATCATGAGTTGAGAATAAATTTATGATGAATACAAACCATAAATTGAAATGAATCAGTTAAAACGTGTATTAATAATAGCATATGCGCTCCTGGACCATACAGCACAGTCGTCCAGACTCCAGACTCGACACCTTGTAGTGCTTCCCTAAGCTTAGGTAGGTATGTAAACGAGTACACTGTATTTCATATGATTATTTTGGATTTAGAATTTTAGACCAGCTACTGAAGTTCCATGCATAGGTAAGTTGGGTCCTATAGGTAGTTAACTTTGTTGAAGCTGAAGTTGACTCGTGAAAAATCTCGATGTATGTACCTACCTCTGTGCCAGTGATAAGTCGGATGTTTTTACGGATTCTTACCAGTCACACAGTAGACAGTACGAGGACCAGCACCAGTTCCAGTTCCATAGTGTGCGTTGTGAAGGAAAAGGAGAGTTTTGTTTTTGGAGGGAGACTAAAGGCTCCAGGGACTCGGAGTTTGTCAAACCTGGTCCTGGTCGGATATGGATGTAATTATAGGAAAAGGTAACAAGAGATTGTTTGTAGGGAAAATATAAATATGTACCTTACCTACCTCCACTTGAAGCCTTTGGCAGAGGGATGAGCTTTTAGGCTTGGGTGTTCGTGTGTGTGTGTGTGTATAGACCCTATTGGGGGATGGTAGTGAGACTCTCTCCGTCTCTACATGTTGTTCATTTCATGCTAATGGAATGAAAGAGATGACGAGAAGAAGATCGTTGAGGAAAAGCTGGGAGGCATGATGAATTAATTTTGAGCCTTTATCTGATACGCAAGTAATGATGGGGGTTGGCATCAACTGTCAAAGAAAAATAACAATTAATTTTCTCCGAGCCTCTTGCTCATCTCTCTCGTCAGTCCTACCAAACGAAAAGTTCCCCAGTCTACACACACATGCATCCGTCCGTCGTATGTACGTGTAAAGCTGCCGGAGCCGGAGCCGGACCGGTGCCGGTACTTATGCACGTCCCTCGTGTCTACGTACCTTCATCTTCATCTGTCTAGTCTGTAGTCTGTACTCTGTCTATGTACCGTAGTAGTACGGATTCACATGGGATGTGGACCGTCGACGACTACGACTTCGACTTCGACTTTGGCGTGTAGTATGTAGTCCAACGATGAGCATGCCAGGCACGGCCAGAGCTACGTATGACACGAGTACAGTGTAATGTTCAGCTACTACTACTGCTACTTACTACTTTCCTCCGTTCTATTCTATTCAGTCTTCAGATCTTCTTCCAGTCTTTTCATTTATCCTCAGCTGAGCTCTTCTACCAGCCACATCCACTATCATCTCTTTCCTCTTCCTCACTGTTTCATCTCTCTCGGCTCCTTCGTGTTTGTAGGTTTTACTTTTCCAAGTCGAAGTCAACTTGGACTTGGATTGAACGTATAGTGCACTGCCAGTGCTCCATATCCCTATCATTATCATCATCACACAAGATTTCCCCTCTTTTTCAAGTTTTTTTTTCCTTTCTCGTGAGTCTTCATCTCCTACCTCTCTTCTCTTCATAAATATCCCTGGTCTATTCCTTGAGCTACACACAGTATGTAGAATGGTGAAGGGTGTAAATATAAAATTTAGAGCACTTTTCCTTTCCTCTAAAGCCACGCTTCCTCGGTCTTGGTCATTGTCGTTGTTTCTATTCATAATTATGTATGTCTTCATGGTGTCGGTTTGGCTTTGGCTTTGGTTTTGGTTTAGCTCTGCACTTGAGATAAGTGTAATAATGTGAATTAATTTCTTGATGAAAAGTTTGCTCCATTTGGAATTGTCTAAAAGAAATGGTAATTATTTTTGCAGCATTAGTTATCAGCTTACAAAATTAAGGAAGTAATGAAGCAAAAGATTTTATGTTGAGTATAGAAACGCTAAAGAAATACGCTTTTGAAAATTGAAATAAAAAAGTATGGGAAAGCGTCTAATATTAAAAGCGAAAGTAAATTATTTTGAGAAGTCAATAAATTGGTATAGTGCAAGTAGTAAGTAGTGAGTATAATATATGCGTGCCCTCTTGCATTTAGAACGAACCCGGTACGAATCATTTAGATGGGTAAAATTTTAATGAGTGTCTCATTACGTCAGATTTGTTTTCGCATGTTTCATGGTCATGGTGAAAGGAGGGAGGAAGGTTGAGTTGAGCTTCACGTCAATAATGTTTGAGAGTGTTTTAGCTTTGCGTTGTTGGACTTGAGCTCCGGAGCCACTTACGGTCGTATTAAGCCCTTCATAAATTTATGAGTGCGTGTAATGCAATGTAATGTAATGGATGTCTATTTATGTTTCACTCCCACCATATTAATTTCAGAAATATATTCGCTCGGAAAATTTAACACGAGAGAACTGTAAACCAACCATAATGCTGTACTTAGTACCTATAGATCAATATGTATTCGCCTCACTGCCACCACTACTACTACTACTACGACTGCGACTGACGTGTGCATAGTGTGCGCCTAGTGCACTAATTCTACTACTACTACTACTACCACCACTACATACAGCTACTTAACTCCAACTCGAGTCTAATGTATGTATTAGTGGGCATTATCCTTTATGTTCAGCGGAGCGGAGAGATGAGAGTCTATGAATGTAGAATGAAGGTATTTGCTCTCTAATAAAAAAAATTGTTGGATGTTGAATTCCTGTAGAACACACATGCTTCATGTTTTACTACGTTGACGCACTCACACACACACACACACTCAGAAGAGACTTCCTCTCCGTTCTGTTTCGTTTTAGTCTAGTTTTGGTTTGGTTGGAGTTGAAGTTGAGGCTGTATCTCAAGTTTTGGAGTTTGGATGAGATCGAGTCAGTTGTACTGTATGCAATGTCAGGTCCTATCTAACTAAAGGTGGGTGCCCATGGAGACGCTAGTGCGAAAGTACGAACCTCTCCATGTAAATAGGACGTCGACGTCGGCAGACTTCCACTTAAGTAGGAACCACGGCGCGTACATATGGATTTGAATTTCGGCTTGGGTGATTTGCATACCTAATATGATACATACCGTATTTACATTCATACTGTCTACTGTCTACGAGCTGTCTACTTAACTCGGAATAGCTGAATGTGAAATAACTTTGGGGAACATGTAGTATGAGTGGCTGCGTCTCGTGCGTGTGCTATGCTGGATCTGGATCTGGATCTGGCACTCGCATTATACTATACTATATGTATTGGCACTATATACAGATTACAGATACAGATATACATATAGAGCCGTCAACCAAGAGCAACCGTCGCTCCCAGCCAACTCACTCTTCAAATACCATAGTGAGTACTCGGGGCTACACAAATCCTATTCTAGTTTCTAGTTTGTAGTAAAAGTAAATGTACGGAGGGTAATTCTCTAGTGTATCACTGTTAGTATCCGCTCAGTCGGATTCGAGGATTCTTGAATTCCGAGAGTCGGATTCTCTCATACACGGCTTAAAGAGGGAGTGAGGAAGACGGGCAGGGAAGCATGTGGAGCACAAGTTTAATTTGGCATTATATCTATAAAAAATATGGCCACGCGGCCAGGACTCTCTCTCTCCCTGTAGTCTCCAGTTCTGTTCTGCAACTACATTAATATGTCCGTATGAAGGAGAGGGAGCATTGTTATGCATACACATATATCCAAGTACATAATTATATGGGAAGAAAGTACCCACCTAAGCCTTTAGATTGGGACGGAGCTCCACTTGAATTTGGAGGTTTTAGCTTTTAGTACATGGATATAGGTATAGTATTCTGTACTAGTTGTAGTTTGTATTCTTGTTGTGCAGTATGCTTCGTTCGTAGTTTGTACTATGTATTATGGATGCACCTATAGGTAGCTATAGTAAAGTTGGTCTGGGTAGAAAGAAAGAGTTGAGGAACAGAGCGTCAAGGAAGTTGTTCCTATAGTAAATAAGTGATGTTTCCTCTTCTCAGACTCGCGAGTCTGATTTGCCTAAGTGATTCCACTTCATATCCATTAGTATATTTCCATATTCTTCTTTTCCTTTTTCCTTTTCTCATTTCCAAAAGCCAATTATGGGGTTGAGTAATAACAATTATTAATGACCCAGCTCTATATATTTCAGCTCGAGTCTCTCTCTCTTCTCTCCTTTGCTTTGGGTGTAGTAGTGTCTGTAGTCTGTGTAGTCCGTAGCTTTCAACTCAGGACGGAGAAAATTCCGTTCGTATAATATGAACTGCAGCAGAGTGCAGAGATGATAATAATATGAGCACGTGGAATTTCAATGTCGGATTTCCTTGGTTTTGGTTTGGTGTTTCCATGTAATCACAATAATCAGGGAGTATAATATTTACCACTTTGCCCTTTCTTCTTCCTTCCTTCCATCCTCTTTTCCTCCCTCCTGCTCTCCATTGCATTGGATTGTTTTGGTTTCGATTTACAGTTTGACTTTCGACTTGGACCGAATCATAATATTATTGTTATTACTTACGTACATATAGGATAGGAAAGTAAAAAGGTGCTTGTGCAATACCTGTTGTGGTGCCCTTTGTTTGGTATTCATTCGTGTCGTTTTCCCCTGTTGACAAACTTAGCTTTTCTGGAAGGAAGGAGGGAGGGAGGGAATTTGATATTCTTACCACATGCCAGAGACTACTTCAATAATTGCCGTAATTATACACCGGCTCTCTCCTGATTAAGGTCGAGACTATTTGCATGAAAAATTCAAATGTCTCCAGAGTCGAAAGCCGAAAGTTTTAGAAGGGAATGGGAACGGAATACAAGGGATTTTTTGTTACTAATTTTTTTGTTTGTTTTCATTTTCTATTTTTTCTTATGGTAATCACTATAATAATAATACCAATTTAATGTATTGCGGGAATTCCGAGTCATGCTACATATTAAAAAAATAATTTGTGCTAACCATGTGGATATAGTTTGGTGTGTTTTTGTGTGTAGGTACATATTATTGTATTGTGCGTAGAAATGCGTGGTCTAAACGTTTCGTGGAGCGGATGACAAGTGACATGAAATGTGGCTAGCGGAATGTAAGTAGATATGCGTAATGAAAACCAATGGAGTATGTATTAGAAATGATGGGGATGCAATTACCTTGTTAGCATGATCTTGTTCCTTGTTTTTGTTCATGTTCTGGTATTCTGGTTATTTGTTGTTGCTGTTTGAGTGCCGATGCCGTTGTCGGTGACCAAATTATAAACTCGACATAAATTTTCGGCTTGAGTAATTTACTTGAAAAAAGATGGGAGAAAAATCTACTATGTATATGGCTCGGTTTGGGTTTGGGTCTCTGGATCTGGATCTGGATCTATAGGTTTGACTTTGAGATACTCTCTTAAGCATTTTCCGTTCCATATTGAGCTTAAGCAGCCGTCCTGAACGTCCACACAGTTTACATTATAGACCAATTGTTATTCCATTTAAAGTAATTTATGATCTTATTAGTGGAGGGGCTTTGTGGTTTTCTTCATATGTGATTCAACAAGCTGTCTTATTGTTATTTTAGTAAAATTAATGCTAATTTTCCCCAATCCAATGCTATATTCTGTAGAAGTAGAAACTATATAGTTTATATAGCATTCAAAAAATACAACTCCAGCTTTTAGCGGCGTTCAAACCTTCAAATTTTAATTAGGGCTACACCCTACTATATGGATGGCGAAGAATGAGTTGAAATATTTGTTGTTTGTAAAATCAGACTGTATTAAATTTTCCCAATTTAAAATAAAAAAATATTTAATCTGTGTGATTTAAAACCAAATCCAGAGAATTTAAATGGGGAATGTTTGTGGCACTGGGACTATCATTGGCCAAAATGCAGTGTTTCTTATTTGAGAATTTCTCAAAGTTTTTCATGCTTTGTTAAAGGATCCTCGTGTTCTTGAAAGAGACTAGTCTCTTTACATGCCACAAGTTTCCGTCTTTGTTGTTGTTGTTCTTCTTCTTCTTGTTTGTTATGATTGCTATTGTTTGTATTTTGTGTACAGTATTGTACTGTACTATAGGACAGCATAGGCTAAACTTTCATGGACTTGATACTCAACCTCAAAATTATAATGATGCCATAAATCGATCTTTGATTCACTTATGGCTAGAAATACTGCGGTTGTTGTGGACTGGCTTGTGTATCTAATATTATGTTGTGTGTACCTTCCAAAAAAAGAAAAGTTTTTATTGGTATTGTATAGCTGTATTAAATCATGCATAATGTATAGAAATAGAATATTGTGGGTATATCGTATATAATTATCATGAAGCTAAATCTGGTAAAAAGGAAATATCTTACATATAATTACATCTATGAACTCTGTATTCCAAAAATACTCTCCTCTCCGTAATGCGTACTTAAAATTCAAAATACAAATGTTGGGGGCGACGTATATGAGCCCATTTTTTTTACATACATTTGCTTGTTTGCTGCATGGTCGATTCGTCGGTCGGTCTGTCTGCCGCGGTCGACCGGTCCTCTTCCCCACGTTGAGTAAATGAATGGGGGGTCGCTCTCATTGTGAAGGACGGAATGGGTAACTTATTATATTCTCTACATCTCTAACGAACAGACTCACGAGAGTCCAAGTGGGAAAAATTTACAAGTCAAAAGTCGCCTTTTTAGTTGATCATCTCGCGGTCTCGGTGTTACATAGTGGCCCTGTAGTTGTAGTCATGTTCCTGTTCCTGAAGCTTGTAAATAGTCAATATATAGTTATTAATGTGCACCGAGTGCATGTGAAAGCCAAACGCAAACGCCAAAGTCAAATCTCAAGCTATGTAAAGTCAAGAGGCAAGAATAAGAAGTCTTGTCTGACTGAGAAGGTTTAAATGTAATATACTCTCTCTAAGTATTCCCACGTCGTTTTGCTTTTCCTTAATTTTCTCTCTCTCTCTCTCTCGCTTTTTTTTGTCTACCTAATGATTCAAAGTCTCAAAATAGATGCAAAAATTTCAGTAGTAGTAACAAGAACTTACGTACGATTAGTGGCAGTGGGACTGAGGACTGTACGAACGTACATGTATGCAATTCTTTTGCCTGAAATGTTCAAAGAGATTCTTCTCAATGCCTCTTCCATTAACACTGTACTCCGCATGTCTTATGAAACTCTTTGTACTTTGTCATCTTACCGCACTCGTCCTTTTCAACTTGACTTTTGAGAAAGAGAAACAGATAGAACCATGGCATTTTCTATGTATATCTAATTACAGAAAATGCAGCAGTTAATGGGTAACATGTATAAAAATAAAAAACGTCTGAATTCCAATTACCACCGATATTTAAGTATAGGTCCCTACGTCTGTACGGATAGAAGTCTTGTCAAAAGTCAAAAATGCCAGTGTCAATATCGTATATATATATATAATTCGAAATATTATCTCTAGCATCTGCCTCCTTTTATTTGTCAGATCTAATTCTTTAAATAACTGTAATAGGCATAAATTACCCGAGCTAATAATGTGTAAAAAGTTTTTTAAAAAATTCGATAAGCTATGAAATCCACGGTGGTTTCTTTGTAAAGGCTGAAGACCTTTCGGAAAATTTTTATTGCTGATAAAAATATTCGTGCTGCTGACTGTATTTACGACAAAAGCAACACTTGAGATTGTCATGTAAGATTAAGATTGCATATTTATATGTACATCTCTGCTTTGGAATTTCTAGTTTGGAATTAAGAGTTTGAAAGGAAGACAATAAATAGACAGAGACACAGAATCAAAGGTTTTTTTAAATTGTATAAAATTCCAGCGTGGAAATGTATAATTTTTTGCCATTCTTAGCTGCTACTGTGTGATATGTGGGTCTAGATTACCGTTCTCTATACTACTTAGGTACTCTATACATCTCATTATGTGGACAAATAATGGAATGTATCCCATAAAATAAAGTCCATGCGTATAAATTGAGTCAACTTGTACTTTGTATTTTGTAAGAAATAAAGCGGAAAAAAACTTAAGAGAGGACCTTATTTGATACATATAATATGATATAGTGGGAACCTACCCAAGTACCTACCTAGATGGTTGATGGTTGTTCTTAGTCCTTAGTACTTGTTCGTGGCCGTGGCTGGAGGAGATAATATTATTACTCGTAAAATAGAAGGGGTGAGCAGTTGTTGTGTGTGTGAGACTGTGTGAGGTGCTGTTGGTTTTGGTTTTTGGTTTTAGTGGCTGTAACATACGTGTATAGACGTGAGAGAGACCCTACTACTTTAAACTGTAAAATTGTACACACGTATGTACAACCAAGTGAGTCGTGAAGCATAATGTTTATTTATTTATGCTTGATCTGTTGAGCTTGTGGGAAGATTGCACAAACAAAAGAGAAAACAGAGTGACATATTATTATGGTTATAAGAATTAGAGGAGAAGAAGAAGAAGAAGAGGAGGGAGGTGGAGAGAAAAAAACTGAGACCGCATGTAGAAAGAGTCTCCGACTAAGAAACCACACGGGCTCTCGCACACAATAAGTCCCCGGTAATAGACTGACTGAGCTAACGATAAGGCTGAAGGAAAAAAAAACCTTACCTCCTCTCCCCTCCCCCATAGCCCATATAAACTCTGCCTGAGCTACATATTGGAAGTTTGGAAGTTGAGGCACTGATTAATGTTCTTGTCGGAATATTTCAGATACTGTTGCCATGAAGCCCTTTGTCTTGCTCTGCCTCGTCGTCGTCGTGTGCTTTCCATCATCTATCCTCACAGACTCTGGACTCAAAGGTACGGAACGCTCTCATTTTATACTTGCTAAACTAACCTTTAAAGATACTCATTCCTCAGGTTCCATTCATCTTCTTTCCCTGGCACTGGCGCTGGCCCTGGCCCTGTTCTCCTCCCGCAAGAGACAGCACACAAGACATTGCATTATTGGTTGGGAGGTGCATATAACATCCAGGCCGGGACCGGGATGCTGCACTATAAATGCATCAACATCCTGCGTCTCACTACATATATCTCGATACTTTCTTAGTTCTCTGACAGAAGTTGTTGTGAGAATTCCATTCCTGATTACTATAGGTCCTTCTCTCCTTTTCCAGAATGAATGCAACTTTTCTTTCAAGTCTATGTTTTTGGGTTTCCATATTTTCCGTTTCATTCATTCTCATCGGCAGTCATTGAGTAGATGGAGAATCAGAATTACTTTTTTTTCATTAGTATTGCGAAATTTCATACCTTGATTTTTCCTATACTATACAGTGATATTCTTTCGCCTAATTTTCTCACAAAGTTGTCTGATTATTGATTTTTTGAAGTGCTTTCATATGACTGTAATTAAGGACGATTGACGTCCGGAACTAACAGGCTATAGGCAGTTAGAAAATTTGACTTGGACCCTCGCGTAAAAATACAAACCAACCAGGCTATCCCAGCCTGCTACATTATACTGAGTATATGAGAAATGTAAAAAATACAGATAGTATCCATATGTGAGAACAAGTGCTGAAATTTCGATTAAGGTGACATTATGAGTCTCCTACATAACCACAACTAATTACTTTTCAGGATCATTAAACAGTACACTTTCCAAAGTAAACTAAACTGGCTCAGATGCATTTATTTTGCATCGTGACTGCCCATGTTTAATTAGGTGACAAGGTTAATGACATGCTAATGGATAGCGCTATAATTAGTTAATGAACCCAGTTAATGCATGTTAGTTGTCACTCTGCTTTTCTATATTTTATTTCTGCTGTCGTTTCAGTTTGTTCTATATTTGTTCAGTACAAATATTTACTAAAGCTTCCTTCCTTTTTGTGCTAGTTTCAATAAGAAGGTTGTGGAACTCATCGTTAGTGTGTAATTATTCGAATATTTAAAAAAAAATTGCTTTTTAGCTTTTATTTAGTATTTTATATAGTAGTACTGCTTAAGCTTTAATAATAAATCATTTTAAACCATAATTTTACTGTCTAAAAACGTAGATTAGGTAGGTAAATTACATTTTTGATTTATTCAAGGCAGCTCCTGTGTGTCAAATTTCTACCATTGGGTGTCAATCTTCCGGGTGTTAGTCCTACTGATATTGGTGTCAACTTTTAAACATGCCAGTTTTCCATTAACCATAATATTTTAAATTGACTACAAACTACAGCCTATAGCACAGTAGGCAGTAAGTTTCTTCCATTTCCATATTACATTCACTCCATTTCAACTCACATCCCTGTGAATTGTGAACTGTGGCCAAAAGTGAAAACAAAAGCATAGTAGTATTTTAGCAAGCTCTTGAAGGTCACACCTTCACAGTAGTGTTCTTTCCGAGTACAATGAGATTTATCTCACTTGGACGCACGTTGACTCTGAACTTGGACAGTATTGTCCATGTCCTGTCGTGAATGTCTATAGATTCGGTGGTGCAGCAGCAGCAGCAGGGCTGTAAGATATACAAAAAAAATATAAAGTCATTACCAACAACTGACCTGGGCGTACCAGGACTCGCCCTTCGACAAACACATCTTTCACGCCACAAATATTTTATGCATCTTCATTGAGATCTTGGTGGTGGTGGTGTGGTGGTGGAGGAGGAGGAGGATGTTGTAATGTTTGTCGTCCTCATCCACGTAGAATGTTTATCCACTTAGCCACATTAACTCACAACTTCAAGTTTACGCTTTCAAGTTTAAGTTTAAACTTGAGCTTATACGATTAGTATTTAATGCAGTTGTTGTTGGAGATTAGATAGAGGTATGTAATTAGGTAGACCCCTATATTATTAAATTTATTGAAGAAGATTGCGGGCTGAGTAAGTGCCGGGTCTGAGGGAGGTTATCTCATCTGTTTCTGTTCCTGTAGAGCTTCATATATTTATTTGGGTTGTTTTTTTTTGGTAAAGAGTTGTTGTTATTATGTCATGTCCACATGGATTTTCGGTCAGCTAATGAATGTTAATGTTTCCGTAGGGTTACGGTTACGGTAAGGCTATATTATATGAGGAAGGAAATGCTAATGTGATTTAGTTTGAATTATTTTTTGAAATGACGCGACGGCGGCGGTACATTTGTAGATTTAGGAGAAGATTGTTCTTGTTTTTCTTTTTTTTTCTTCTTCTCCTTCTCCTTTGCGGTTTGATAAAATGAAATGAGAGAGGGAAAGGAAAATGCTCCCATCGTATCGCCCTAAAACTCTCTGTATAGTATAGGCTTGCATTTTTAATGTTTTTATTTCACCACTGCCCCTGCTCCGCGCTCTATATAAAATTACTTGTACATTACTTACATGTAGGTACGTCATATAAAACTCAGAGCATTATGGAGTGACTGAAATACTGAAATTGTGCAATTAGATTTTATTATGTAGATTTAATCGTAACTTTATTTATTCGTCTTCGTGTGTAGGAAATTCCTTCCAAATTCCAACTTGGAACTAAAGGCTTAAAAAACAAACAAATAAAGGCTTTTTATAACGTAAACTTTTTATTTACTTCTATATTTGTGTGTGTGTGTGTTTACTTAGGAGATTGCCTCTTTCCCCACTCACTCTGCACGACAGGTACACGCTTACGGATTTAAACAGTCATATTTCATGTGGTATGTACGATATCAAGAAGCTCTTCTTACTAGGTAACCTATACCTACATGGAATTTAAAAGAAAATCTTTTAGTTTCCTTTCGAGATTTCTTGATTTCACTCTCTGATATCATTAGTTTATTTCCGTAGTCTATCTTACGATTAGAAACCTACCCAAAAAATGTAAAATAACCATCGGACCATAGCACAAGTTTACAAGATTTCTTTCAGGTTCCTTGCTTATTATGTAAATTATTTTCACCTGTATCCCTAGATAATATTTAAAATATAAGAGGTGATCCGGGGGCCCATATGGGTGTATTTCGTTTAGGAAATTATTTCTACAGCTGTTATACAGTGTTGGTAATTGATTTTTTTCCGGTTCAAATTATATGTAAACGAAATGCAGAATAAAATTCTTAACAGTAGTAGGAATATTTGAGAATAAAAATTAAGAATAATTGTACCATTAATTTCTGAAATAAAAATACTGTACAATGATTTACAAATTTAATTTAATTTTGAAAGTACTACTCCAGTGGAGAGTATTCACGCCTTTTTTAAATGTTTACATTGAGAGCTGTCAAATTTAAGTATGAATCAAATTTGGGGCTCGCAATAAGGGAAAGGCTGAAACAATAATTTATGTACAGTTTTTGATGATACAATATTTTAAAGCAAATAGTATGTAAGGTAAGTTATAGTTGCCACTATTCTTATATGGCAGAGATAGAAAATTAGAAAAAAAATAAAGAATGAGAGAAACAGGCGTAAACACTACACATATATTATTATATTGTGACTGTCGAGTCGACCAAATGTTGCTGTTGATCCGGACAGAGTTAAAATTAAAATGGGATAGGGCCAGGGCGTAGGGTCAATGTTGTCATTATTAAGTGTGCGTCAAATCATTCCGGTAAAAGGTTGAAATAAAAACTAATGTGGTGATGTAATTTGAGCTAGTCAAGCCCGCTCTCACTCACTGTACTCCCTCTGTACATAAGTGTTGTACACAGATACAAACTTTTCATCTCTCGGCTTTTGTTATGAGCGTCGTCTGTTGGGATGTGTTGCCAGTATCATAATATAGAACTATAAAGTTGTATTTACATACAGAAGAAGAAAAGGAGAGAAGCCACACACTCCCTCATGTCATGTCATGTTAATGTTAATATAATATTGGAGCGCATTGATTGTTTGATTATTAAATTGAACTAAAGACACACACATTGAGCACGCACAGCGAGGCCGAGACCGAGAACCAGATGCCTTTGTATGATGTATGGATGAGAGGCAGGAGGAGTAACTATCTGTGTGCATCTATTTATTATTAATAGCAAAAGTCTCTTATGATTCTGATTCTATGGAGGAGCCCAGTCCTATTTCCTATTTCACATAACAACATTCTATCCTTCAGTCAGGACGCTATGGCTATGGGGTTGGTCGCTGGCTCGTTTTGTGTTTGTGGTTCCTCAGCAAATATAGATACCCCTTGTGCTCCACTCGCACCACCACCACCACCACCACCATACCACACCATGGCACTCCAACTATTAATATTTATTTGGCATTGGTATGGTCGTGGTGGTAGGTGCGTAACTTGAACTTATGCGTGTGTTGCTAGTTCTATTTGATCTATACTTTTGCATTTTAGTATGTACCTAACCCACCAAGTTTGAAGAGATAAGCGTGTGCCGTCGTCGTCGTCGTCTGCACTCTGCCTTCCTTCCATTTCCCTGATTTCCCTCGCAGTAACCAGAACAAGAACAAGCTGAACGAAGGCTATGAACATAACATGAGACATGAGTGTCAGGAAATTTCTATTTATTATTTCGTCCCCCTGGATATAGACTTATTGAAAAGATGAGTAGTAGGTAAATACATTTCCCTCATTCAGTCAGAAAGGACATATCTACAACTCTGTAGGTATACTATTAGTGCGTTTGAGTTGGGCGTGTGTGTTGGTGTTGGAGAAGTGCAGGTATTTGTACGCAATTACCTCCGTATAGGTGCCTACACTATATGGAAAACCCGGAACAGGCTATAAGGTTACTGATATACTTGACACTTGGAAACACTTTCAGCTTATTTTTT
>JAQFZE010001362.1:0-18332 GCA_034695245.1 Dicyrtomina saundersi | reverse complement strand
GTTCCATTTACATGTTTTTGAAAAGTGCAAAATGTTCCATTTACATGTTTTTGAAAAGTGCAAAATGTTCCATTTACGTGTTTTTGAAAAGTGCAAAATGTTCCATTTACCTACATAGTTTTGAAAAATGCAAACTATTCTATTTACAAACTAATAGAATTAAATTAAAAATGTTTTTTTTGTAGATAATACAATTTTATTCTAGCTAAAAATGGGTATGAATCATTTTGATTCTTCACTCACGACATAAGTCGGCCATCTCGGCTTAAATGTCCCCTATGATAGCCTATGTAAAAAATGTCATTTTGGGGTGGGGGCAACTGCCCTCTTGCCCACCCCCTGGATCCGCGCCTGAGTCCGAGTGCTTGTAATTATGACATTGTAGTAGGAGGAGACTCTCTGTTCTCTATTATTATGCAATAGAAATTCATTTAGGACAAATTTTTAAATAGTTGAAGCGAGAGGATAATAATAATGAGTACATTATCGTTGTTATTATTACTATATAATAGTGCACTCTACGGATATTTCGCATTGTTGTCTACTGTTATTCGCATATACCTAAATACCATTCAGCTAAGAGCCTTGTTTGATATGTTTGACATTCTTGATGGATAACTAATCTCGTGCTTAAGAAACTAAGAGCAATTTTCCTATTGCATAATAATTATATAATAATAATAGTGCAAATACAATTGCAAATAAAAAAAAAATGCTAATCCTATATGGATTATAATATGATGTGATATTATGTGGTTCCCTTGCTATTATGCTCTTCGTCTCACGTAAAAATGAGAAGGACGGTTACGTCTACGTCTACGGCGACGGCTACAGTTACGGGTTACGGTGTTACAGTTGGGTCATAGACAGAGACATAGGAGAGGGAGGCATAGAAAACTCGTTGGGTTTCTTCAAATCTGTCAATTTAAGCCGGTGGTTAAGTGTAGCGTGGGATTGTGCCGACACCGAATTTTCGGTGCACATGCATGACTGGAAAGGCTGCGCGTGCGAGAAAACTTTCATGAGGTTCTTCGGGAGAGAGCGAGCGAGAGAGAGAGGAACAAAAGCAGGCCAGACAGCTTCGTTGCCAATTCACTTGCTCAATCAACTTGGAACAGTCGAATGATGAATTCTTGAGTCGAGTCCATGTCGACATTTTCTTTAAATTTTCGTGAACATTGAGATAGAGAGAGAGAAGACGAAAAAAGGTTTTCATGAAAAGTCGTCGCTGTTCCATTCCTTTTCTTTTCTTCGGTCTAAAAGATTTTTATTTTATTTTCCTGAGTACTCTTATTATATCCACTCCGACATCGGCATCCACATCCACATCGACGAGTTCCTACAGTCCAACTAACTGATACATAAGGCAAAAGTTTAGTTCTTTTTATTATAAATTGGTTTTTTCCAACAACGTCTCTCTCTCAGCAAGCAAAAATCATCATAAAATAAAAATAAAAGCCAAAAAATAAAAAAAAAAATTTAAAAAAAGAAGAAGAACGTATACAGAACCGTAACCGTGAGTCTTTTGAGTCAAAAAGTGAAGAATGTAGACATATCCTCCTCATCTTCAAAAAAGTCCAAGTCGAAAGCCAAAAGTAAACCGTCACCATCACCACCACGGCACCGCGCTCCTCTCCGCCGAGAAGTTTTTTTTTCTTTTTGGGTTTTTTTTTCAGTGAAATTGAATATCAATGATAATACTCTCGTCGTCGTCGTTCGAATTCAAATTTTGTCGAGAGACTTGAACTCTCCTTCTCGCAGTCTAAAAGAACAGTCGTCGGAGAGTTGGACGCGGCTGTGCTCTGTAGAGTCAATAATTATTTATATTAATTCAGAGAGAGAGAGAGCCTCAGATGCATTTGGAGTCCTCAAGTGCTAACCTTATACTACACTCTCCTTCGTCTTCGTCGTCGTCGTCCCGTCGTCTCGTCTCGTCGTCTACTCGTCCTCTCACTCAGACTACAACAACTACTACTACTACTACTACTACAATATTATCCTCTCGTCAAGAAGCATCATCGTGATCTATTTATTCAGTTTAAATATATTTTATAATTCTGTACAAAAAAAAACGCTGCTGGAGTGATTTCAAAATAGCAATATATAATAATAAATTATATAATACAACACATATATCTACAAAAAAGTTAAAAGTTGATTTAAATTTTATTTTTCATCACCATCATCATCATCATCAGAGTGTAGATAGTTTCATCTCTCTCTCTATCTCTATCTCACACACACACGCTTCCTCCTCTATCCTCTTCATTTTATTTAGTATAGGACTTTTACCAAGAACTCCAAACTACTACTACTACTACTCATGTAGGACGTCGGACTTTTGGGACGAGGAGCAGGGCCATGATATTTTCTTGTGATACTAAACTATATATACGGTTCCACGGATGGATAGATGGATCGATAGTCAATATAATATGCAAGTTTGTATAAAGTGTTGTTAATATATATCACATTACGTTTTACATTTTTACAAGTTTTTGAGGAGGAAAAAGCGAGCGGAGGGACGCTTATGTACATATAAAAATATAAGAAAAAATTAAATTAAAAAAAAGACGGCGGCGGCGGCTTCCAAAAATTTTCCTTCAATTTTTAAATCTTTGAATATTGAAAAAGAAAAACTCTAGTCTAATATATAATACAGAGTTTGTATAGTGGATTGTATATAGCTCTCAAACGAATCACGAGTTTTGAATTTGAACAAGAGTGTGTATACAGACAGAGGGAGTTTTTAGCGCATTAGAGAAAACCCAATTTTACTTTCATTTTTGAGGGATTTTGTGAATAATGTGGAAAAATGTGTGGTTGCTGGATCTGGATGTGTGTCTCTGAGTAAAATAGACTCCAAAGATTTTATCCATGAAGAAGATCAAGACTGAACTGCTGGGATGGTGGTGAAGAGAATGACTCCGTATGCATATACACGTAATTGATAATGAAATAAAAAGTCTTTCCCAAGTAGTGTAGTTGATGGAATGGAATGGAATAGATGAGGGAGCGAGAGAGAGAGAGAAGGGAGAGAAAAAAAAAGCTCGTGAATATAGGTCCAGAAAAGAATTTTTAGTGAGACTGTGCAAAAATGGCAACATCTTCTCATGTTATGGGGGCTCTGTGGATTGTGAATGTTCCAAGTTGGTTTAGGAATGGGATGCAGCATCCCTGACTTGTTCTCATCAACTCTCTCTCAACTTCTTCAAGACTGAGGTTGCTGCTGCTTTCCTAGTGTAGTCAAGAAGACCAGAGCCAGAGCCAGGACCAGACATACACGACCATATACACACACACACACACACCTATAGAGACTTATAGTACTATTAGAGAGACTTTGAGACACATCTCTGCCATGGAGTAGGTGCACACACTGTGACACATGCACAAGAAGATCTTACACACACACACACACACACACACACACACACACACACACTTGTCGTCGTTCTAGCCAAGGAAGCAAACTCATACTCCTGCCAAACCTATATCTTTTTAGGTAGCTTTTGACGAACACACAACTAACTACAAACTACTGAAAAGTGAACACTATCTTCTTCTACCACCTTTACGACACGTCTCCGTCTACAATCTCTTCCACTATTCTACGTCTATACGTCTCATCTCTCTCTCTGTCTCTCTGTCTCCCCCCTTTACTCCGTCTAACACTCACTCCCTATATTACATTTATTATATATTTGACTATAGTATGTACGACTACTTGTGAGGAGGACTATAGCATGCCTCTCCCCGCTGCACTCTGACTAAATATGTAGATATTTACCTACTTGACTTTTGACTAACGTGAGTCAGCTTGTCTTCGTTTTCATTCTCGAATGAGCCATAAGTAAAGCAGCTTACAAATTGAGACAGGAGTCACAATACTGCCAGTCTCGTACAGTGAGTCTCTATATTATAATAATTATAATATTACGTGTATATATATATAGATAGATATATGGCTAACTAGTTATGTGTGTATGTGCATTGATTGCCGACTTTTTTTTAATCCATATAATACACAGAGAGAGAGAGAGAGACAGAGAGTAGTAGTTGTAGTACATTTTGTATGTTAATAATTACTCACTCGTCTCTCTGGATGTTGTGTGTGTGTGTGTGTGTGCGGAGTTTGTACAGAAAGAAGTAAGCTTCAGATTAATTTGCAATTATTTGACCTCTGTGTCTGTCTGTCTCTGTCTGTCTGTATAAGTTTCTTTCATATATGTATATATTAAACTTACCTAAAATATTTATTTCAAGAACGTATGTATAAGGTATATTATGAGTATAGGTGGTACTGGTACTTGAGTTGGAGTGGAGGACTGTTGTAGGTAGGTAGGTAGGGAGGTACATAAGTAAGTTCGTTCCTTGCATCTGTCGTTCGAATTTGTATATGGTATGATTATTATACCATGTAGTAAAATATTAGGAGGTAGTTTAAGGGGAGGTCTAGTTAATTTCTGACATTTTTTTGTTACGCCGAGAATGTTAGTTATTTGAGATAAGGATTTTATGATTTAAATTTAGTGTAAAGGAGTTAAAAAAAAGAGAGGAATAAGTTTCAGTTCAGAGTCGTTGTTGGCTACCACCACGTCTACGTCTACTGCCACTGCCACCGGCACCGGCACTGGCACCGGGACCGGGACCGGCACCGGCACCGGTCGGTGCGTGACATTATTATGGCTCATGTAATATTTCCCCGATCCGACCAATTTCCAGTTCCAATTCCAGTTCCAGTTCCACTGGACGTTATCTCCCATGGAGTAAACTTCTGATATTTCCAACAACGGCTGAGACTTTATTCCAGACTTGCATGTATATATAGATCTCTATATATATCCTAACCTTTTATAGGTATGCCCATTTCTGCTTCTCTCTTAACTTTTTCAAACTTATTTCCTACTTATGACTTACTAACACTCCAGACTCCAGAGCCGTGTGTGTACCCTCTTCATTAACTCCATGTATTTCCTTGTGCATGTTGTGTCAAGTCTGAAATGTGACGAGGAGGAGAAGTAGCCACAAAATGTTGAGAGAAAAGTTTTATTAAGTGACTGTTGCACAAATTGCAACAGTCTCACAAAACATATTATACTTTCTTAATTAGAATTAAAACGACTTCATTTTAAAATGATTGGAAAATTTTTACATCTAAAAGTATAGTAAAATTCAAGGATAAAAATGGTGATTATAGATCTTAATTGATACTCTATAAGTTGGCTTTTAGGCGTCCTCGATTATTGTTAGTGTTAAGCACATAATATATCTATTCTATAGGCTGGATGGTATGATGGCGTATGAATATGATGGGACTTGTTGGAACTTTTCTATTTACCAACATGATGTTGCATGTGAGAACTTATTGTGTGTATGGTGTGCATGGGATGATTTAGTATGCACGAAAACAAATTAATCATTTTATAGTCAACTTCCGCTGTCAATATATAGTCAATAGGGAAAGATGGGAATTGTTTGAAATCTCAAAACTTAAAACTTTTTTCTTCTTCTTCTTCTTTGGGATTTCAAGGTGAAAGATATTATTACGAAATTAAAATATTAAAAATACCAATGAGAAGTCTGACTGAGAGAGAGAGAGATAGAAAAAAAAATGCGCTATGTACTTCTGACTGACTCCGCTATAGACAGATCTCGAGCTGTAGGACTTGTAGTCGTAGTCAAGCGTGAATGTTACTTTGGTAGGTACTATGATTACTAATAATATAAAGTTTATGTGGACCGAATCTTCCTGTCTGTTTTCTGGTTATATTGTATCTGGCTCTGGCTGGACTTTATACATACATTGTATGATGTTTCAGTCACTTATTGCCTGTCTCTTTTTTAGCCGGCACTATAACATTATAATTAAATAGCATATTTATTTGTTTTATATGTTATTAAAATAATATGTATTATTGTTATTTTATATCAAGGAGCGCGGATACAGTTTATTTCTGTGTGTATAGGGGCTTAATGTTTCAATATTTTTCACAGCGCGTCAAAGATGACGCAAACTATTATTACGTAATAATATATTATATAGCGTTATAGCATGAAATTCTGTTTGAGTTGCTTCCATTTAAAAATACATGGATTTTTTCTTGTCTACGCTGGTACTGGTGACACTCAATTTGAAAGCATGATGGAGAATCTAAAGTTTGTAAGTATACGAAGTAATTATGACTGTCTGATTAGAGTCAACACAGTGTAATTAGTCTGGCATTGGAGTCTACAAGTCTGGCTGATTTACTTTTTTTTATATTGAAAAAAAAAATTCCTCCCGTCACAATTGTAACTAAATCCTATACCATATATTTATATATAGCTAATACATGTAACTCGACGGTGGCTTTCATTCTATAATTGTATAATTTATCTGTATCAAAAGTCTGGAGAACGTCTGCATCTAAAACAAAACATTAAGCAATTCTTCCGATCAAATTCTACATAGATAGATGCGGTCGTAAAAACCAATGAAATATTCACATGGGAATTCAATTGCATGCTCCTATAGTAAAGTGTATTATGTACCTAGTGTACCAGTGATGTATCTCCACCCTTCCTTACACAATGGAAATACATTGAAAGAAATGCCCTCCAGTCTATAAACTTTTCTGAACTCGCTATACATATTACATATAGTAGCGCATTAAATTACATTTAATAATCGACGAGACTCTCTCAAACAATATTTGGTTTCAATTTTCTCTCTTATGCCAACATAACAACGTGATTGCGCTTACAATTAGGAACTCACGTCTATGATACGATTCTTTGAGCTGATCCCTCTCTCTCTCTCTCTCCCTGTCTTGATTCCTATATATATATATTCGTGTAACAAGATAATATTTTATTGAAATACAATACTGCTAACCTTCTCAATACGGTTACCCTCTTCATACTTATGTAGGAGACTAAAATGTACCTGTCTGTGATGTGACCTAGTCTAAGTATAGCCCGCAATATTTTGTAGGAAACGAGAAAGAAAGAGACGGTGCTGTATTTCAATTTTAAAAATATTTTGCCAACTACTAAAGAAAACTAATAATAATTATAATATGTGCACACACACAAAATGTGGTCGTACTGTAGTTTGGCAATCATTTCGTGGTAACTCCTCTACCGTTAATTTAGTGCAGGGCTATATAGTACAATAATGCATAGTAGTAGTGGTAGTAATGAATTAAAAAATAATAAAGGATACGGAATATTATCTACAGGGGATGTAATAAATAATGGGGAATTAATATTAAACGCGACTAATTTCTTCACACAAACTAGACCACACTTTGAAATGGGACTAGTTATGTTAGGAATTTTGATGTTGTACTTGATTTCTGGAGAAATGTGCCTCCACAGTTGAGTTGAGAGTTGTTATCAATGAGTTATTTGATTATTTACAGAATAAAAAGGTGTTACAGCTGGGGATGAGCCAAAATATTAGGCACTCTGGCTTATCTTCGTTGGTAGCTGTGACCAGTTTGTGAAACTGGCGTTGGCTGCTCGTCCTGCGGGACTTACTACTCCCGCTACATCCTCTTTATCATCATCGTCATCGTCGTCAGAATCCGAAGTCTTACTGGGAGCTCCTTCTCCTTCACCTACGCTTGGCGGTGCAGCCACTGTCGCCGTTTCTCTTACTCAGCAGAAGCATCTGCAGGCCTCGCTATCGACGGCCATATCTGCGTACTCTAATGCATCAACCGCAACTGCTGGCAATACCACTATACCTTCTACCTCCGATCCTCCGGTATGTACATCTCTTTCAGTCTTTTTTTTTAATCTCATCATTATTTGCATAGTGTCTAGTCTGGGACATGTCTATATAGATTAGGCGCACTCCCTCAAATCCTTTAATCTTCCACAGACAGACAGACACTGGGCTCAAGAGAAAACACATAGCTTGTTTCAATAGTGAGAGCACTGGACATGCTTTTTTGTATCAGACAGTGTCCTCTTATATGTACGTATTGAGCCCCACACATCCTACATGTTCTCAGTCTTAGTTTCACATAAATTATTATATGGGCGCGAAAGATGATCCAAAGGAGAATAAAGAGCACGGGGCATGGATTTTGACTACTATACAAAGAGGAGTGTGTCTGTGTGTGTGATTACTCTGACTGATGTTCAACCTTCGGCTCCAAATGAGATTGGTCCACTGATTTTATGGATGTAATTAGTATTCGCTTTATTTTTATTATTATCATGCCATGGAGCAATTTAGACTGGATTCAGTGGGTGGTGGTGCAGGAGCAGCTTATGAATGACTATATGGACTGAATGCTAACTAATTAATTTTTTATAGGTGGTCCTTGTACCGGTGGAAAAAGGTTTTATGGCCAGAGAACCCGAAGAATGGAATCCTCCGGAACTTAGTAAATCAAAAGCGCGTGAGGAAAGAGCCTTGGCTTTGGAGAGAGATCGACTGGTTCGGTCCCGTTCGGTGGCCAAAGATACTCTTCTTAACCTACCTGTGAGTGTTCCTATGCCGGATGGCGAAGAGCTCTACCGGGGAGCAACATCACTTTTACAAAATTATGACTCGGTTAGTATTCATTTTCCGACTTTCAAAAATTTGTAAAAATAAAAATATAAGGTTTCACAACTTGTAAGTAGACTGTTTTAAAAATTGTGGGGTGTATCTTTCGATTAGGGCTATAGGTAAAGATAAAGCCACTGCAAGAAAGATGGTCGACATTGGTGTATAATTATTGTTAGCTGTAAAAGATGGATACCATACTGTGTTTGGAAAAATGTGAAGGAAATTTGGTTTGTTTGTGTAGCACGCAGAAATCACGAGGGGATACATCCAAGGGCCACCAAACAAAACAATTTGGGACTCGCCTGATTGGAGTGATTGGAATCCGGGAGTGTCAAGTTGTTGCTCATGTTCCCCTGGTTCAAGTCAACCTAGGCCAAAGAGTAGCTCAACAGGTCAGTTGAGTAGTTGGGGATTGCACTGGAGTCGACCTGGAAAGTCACCTCCATCGCACAATCGAACACGTTGTCATCATCATCAGAGACATTCGCACCCATCCAATTCAAAAAATTCCTGCTCGCCGTCTGCTTCCAGTTCTTCATGTAAGCACAAACATTTGTCAACATCCTCCTCATCTTCAACCTGCTCCTCTCCGTCATCCTCCACTTCTTCCTGTACTGGACTTGTTGGTGTAGTGAGTTCCGGGAGTAGTGGTGGAGCTAATGTGACTAGTGGGAATGGGGGGATGTTATCAAGTATTGGTGGTAAAATACAGAACGCTTTTTCTGAAAAAGTTCTCATGTGTGCAAGTACTTTAGGGGCAGGGGACAATCTGTGGACAAATCCTAACAATAATGCTAATAATTCAAGTGTAATATCTAGAATAATTGAAGAGACCAAACTCCCACCAAAAAATATTAAAGGTAATAGTAGTCAAAATTCAAAGAATGGAAAGAGTCATTCCGTGGAGAATGATCCAGAGGGGCAACCATGCCAGTCAAGCAAGGGTTCCCATCTAACATTTTGTATTAAGCAAGACAACCAAATAATAAGCCCATCGCCATCGCTAGTAGTTTCCAATCACTATGAGTCGTCAGAATTCGGACCGTCGATGATGTTGCCCAAGTCAGCATCGAAGATACTTCGCCCAGTTCTGCCGTCCCATACTGAATCATGTCCAGGAGTCGGAGGGAGTCAAGTCAGTAATGTCAGTATAAGGCTGCCGCGGAGTGATGGGACTGGGATGCAGAACTGTAGCACATCTTGTGAGAATGATTCATTAAATTTTAGTCAAAATACTTTTGGAGGAGTGAATGAGAGGGGAAGAAGTAGAAGACAGGGGGGAGGATATGAATGTTCTGTAAATGATGATAACAATGGGAATGGAGGGGTAGAACCATTGATACGAGAGCAGTGTGGTGATATTCATTGTAGACTGGAAGACGTATGTAATAGTGACTCAAAGAATTTACAGCACGAGCAAAATAAACTTACAGATCAAAGTGGGTGTGAACCTTTGAGTTTATCGTAATCGAAGAATGATCAAACAATCTGTTATGTGTTATTCTAATATATTTTTACGGCTCAATCTAAGAGCCTTACGAAGAAAAATTAACGGCGCGCGCTATATACTCCCATTTAAATAATCAGCCGCGTCCATATTCTGCTCTGACCAAAGAAGTTTGAAGAATAAATTATTTTGACATCATAAGTTATTCTGAAGACTTCAGTGGCTTTGACTGAACCAATCTTCAACCCCGACTGGAATGAATCGGAGGATTTGACATTTAGTTTATTTTTTATTATTATGTTCAGCACCTCTTGAAAATTCACTAACCAAGGAAGTAATGACGAGAGCAGATTGGTTTTTCGGTAGTCAAATATCTTCGGGTCGAAAAGATGCCGGAGTTTGTTTTTATACATGCCACCGATGGAACTTTCTTCGTTTTTTTTGGAGGGGGAGAGGAATTTTGTACTGATATTTGAAGTCTTTGGCGACGGTGCCCAAATGAGTGTTTAAGCACCTTACCGTGACTGCCTACCTACCATGTAAAGGAATGAATCATCAAATTTTTGAACCGTCCTTTGGGGTGAAAATCAAAAAAAATAACGGAGGATAGTAAATAAATAAAAAAAATGGTGGATGGGGAAGTCATAGTAGAACGTCTATATTTATATGTGTACCGTACCAAAATGACTCCCACCACTGAACTAACCGAATACGTATAGATTTGGTTACTAAAGACTTTTTTGGGTGAGGAAGAAGAAGGTGCTGTTTGTTTCCATGTTCTCTCTGATGCTGCCAGTCGAGTCTTTCAACGACGAGCTTTGTGGGAAGTGATGAGCAAGTGGAAGAAGGCTCTAACGGTTTTTGCCAACTTTTAAGGCGAGCAAAGCCGATGCTTGTGATGGCCCATTTTTGCTATTTGTCGTTACTTTACTACTACCGTTCAGAAAAAAGTAATGTGTTGGTTTATGGTTATGGAGATAAGTATTATTATATTATTATTGTTATTATACTACATATATATTGCCTATTGTTTGATTAAAAATAATAAATTATCATTAGAATTATATTATGTGATCGAGAAATTAAACTGCTCGTCTCGGTTTTATTTCAGTTGAACAATAACTTTATGTACGATATAAATATATATCTATACAAGAAATTAAATGTTGTACCTACGAATATACTTCATCTGTAGATCCTTTTCATCCTTATTTTCTATTCTTTGTCTACATCGCATAAAATTCCTTTATATTCTTTCGAAAATGTTCATTCCGTTGCGTTGCGTAACTTTCCATTTCTCAGTCATGACGTGACGCTTTCCCATGTACACTGCAAGTCTATAATTACACCTAAATTGATAACTAGCAATATCCACCTTAATCTAAATTAAATACGTTACACTTCTCGTTGTCAGAACCGACTGCGACATCATGCCTTCCAGCACCAGTTTACACAATTACAATTTACTTTGCAGTGTGTCCAGTCCAGATATTATGTACTTACGCACTGACTTTGAGCACCCGGAATAAAGATAAACTGCGCACTATTATTGTATACATACTTCTACATGTATAGTTTACAAATAGTAACAGAGAAAACAGTACAATATCACATTCTGGAATTCAAAAAATCGATTGATCAAACATTGCATTTATGTTTCTTGTTGCATAGAATCCACCTGCACGTACTGTAACTGATATACCTCCGTGGATCATTAATCTACAACTCGATGTGCAGGCATGTCAGTATTGAGTTTCATATACATAGCATACAAAGTATATATACATATTTTATGTATACATTCACTGAACACGGGTTTAAGGAAAAGCCAGGTGCCTGGTTCTTCTTTGATAATGGAGCTGAGCATGCATTCTCTATTTCAACTCTCATCAAATACAAATGGAGACCTAATTCGTAATAAAGCTCTATTCAAAGTTAGGTGCCTATTCCCAAATTAAAGGTAGCCACTGTACATGTACTTGCATAACAAGTTCAGAAGGATTTGCTTAGATACTTTGTACTTAATTGAGTTTCATCATAACTGACATGGGAAAATCAGGTCAAGAAAAAACTGGAAAAGGCTCAGGAATTGGATCCCGTGGTTACACCGTTTCTCCAAGCATTAGAGATGCACTATGGTTTGTATATTCAAATTACTACAATACTATAATATGACGTCTTTAAAAAATATTTCGCCTGGATTAAAATTTGTACTACGTATAGTATAGTCATAAGACGAATAACTAATAGTCAATATATTATGGAGTTAGTACGGCATTTTAAGCTTAAACCCAATCAACATAAAGAAAGTTAAATAATAAAACTCAAACCCGATTTTCTTCCACCTCGAAATGCAATCACTGAAACGGCTATAGTTTCACTCAATTAAAATCTACTTACAGTTCCTGGGTTTACGTTTTAGGAAAGATATGTTCCAGCATGAAAAATACTTACAGCATGTATGGCACTGGAAATGGGACTCACTACTGGAACCGGAGTATTGGCCTCCTTTCAAACAGGTAAGAACATGAGGGCTTCATTCCATTTTATATGTATACCTACCTCCGTCAATAGTAGGCTTGTTTGCAGGTGAAGATAGTTTCTGAGTTTTCTTTTTATGACTGCATATGCATAGAAAGCAATTATTTCTCATAAAAATAATTTTCTCCGCATACATATTATTATCCATAATAATATACTTGCTGACGCTAAGTACCTACTAGTCGGAAGGACAGTAGTATGTGAAACCAGGAGTAGTTTGCGTACTTTTGAATGTTACCTTTAGGGACGTGTTGTAATGCTTGGTATTTTTGTAACATTAATTTAGAACGCAATTAATCATACACCGGAAGAAGACAAAGAAAAAAAAACTTTAAAGTTGCAACCTCACTTAAAGAGATCCCCGCCACCACCGCTTCCAAATAAGTCGTCTGGTATAACTTCACACTTACGTGTTTTGAAAGCTCATTCAGTGACATAACAGCCTTAGAGTTATACATATACTATAAAAATACTATATTATTGTGAGCCCGCAATCATCGCCCGATTTAATGAATGCGTATAAAATAACAGTGAAAATAGTTTTGCGTTCTAATATTATTATAGGAACCATAGGATGGATTTCTGCCAAAAAAGAGAATTCGTTTGACATTTTTTTGACGAAGCCAACAAGGCCAGCAAAGATTAGATTTAAGGATGAGCAATATGGATTTTACCGGCTCAAAAGGTTCTCAGAAGAAATGAAGGAGTCTACTCCAGAACCTTCAATGCCGACTTCACGAATAATACATAACATAAACCCGATTCTTTGCTAAATGAATATGATACAAACATTAAAAATATCATTTATTAATACAATTATAATAGTAATAAGTGACAACATAATGTCCGAAATGAAACGTCGGCAGAAGTGTGGCCATATTTCAAAAATATAATTGTCATTTACATGCCAAACCTCTTCCGAGCAAAGGCGGGAGGTAATTTCGACAAAAGGCTGCTAGGTTTGACTTCAACAACTAACAATTCCTTGCTATCCTCTAAAAATGACGCGTGTGCAACATATTTATAAGTTTTCTCACAATCTAACATTTTCCAGTCAATAAAAGCATCATACGTGGAGTCTCCTACAGTACTTCTTCGTTTCTTAGCCAATTTATTTAAATTCATATTGAATAATTTGTTGCTAATCCATTCCTCTGCCTTGGCTATATGTGGCACTGGGGATGAACTTGAGCTTCTGTTCTGCCTCCCTCGACCTTTCTTTTCCTTCGTCGCACTTAACGATTCTCTCTTCAATTTTTTGGATGTGGGCTCATCATCAATTTCATTCTTCAAAAAGCTATTTGGCGGTAGTTGGCTGAATTCCATTAAATGCATTCTATTGATTTCGTGGAAAATTACTTTCGTTCCATCCAAAGACCATGTAGTTCCTAAAACTGAGTGATGGCAGTCTGCACATTCTGGAGTGTCCTCATCATCTGTACTTTCTTCATTCACTTCCTTTTTAAGAACTTCTCGTCTTCCCTTTTTTATTACTTTCTTAACTTTCCCTGTTCCTTTCTTCCGTGGTCCGCCAATTTCTTCGTGAAAAACAATTTCAGAGCTTTGGAAGTTGAAAATCCGAACTGTGTGATCAGCATACGTTATTAACAAATATGGAAGTTCAGGATGGAATTCTAGCGATGTTACTGGACAATGATGTCTGGGTACCACAAAACAATCAGTGATAGTAAACTCATCAGAAATTTCTAGCAAATGTACAGTGTCATCTGATGTTACAATGGCTGCCAAGTTTCCGTTTATCCGCGTAGCTACAAGATTAACACCTACAGGCTCTACATAATCTTCCAGTATAATATCAGATTTTAATGAAAACATGTCTTTATGTTCATCAATCTCAAATATTTGGGACAAGGCACCATCCAATGAAATAGCTAATAAACATGTTTCATTTAAAAAATTAAGAGTCCAAAGCATATCGTCTGGCTCATACAATTTTTCTCTTCTAAGGGGTGCTGAACTGAGTAAGCTTCGTTTTAATTTTATTGGGATAGTTCTTCCATCTGCGCACGTCACCAGGCGAAATAAATTTAGTTTCGACTTAGTGGTATACGCAAATAATTGTCCCGATGGGTTCATACAGGAAGAGATGATAATTTGATCACCACGGCTTCTGAATTCTATTAACTTTACAAGCCTGAAAACATTAAATAAAACGAACTTGAGATGCTTATACATATATATATCGCACGTACCTGACCCAACAGTAATCCCAATTTATTATCAGAAATTTGCCAACAGATTAAGAATACCCAAATCCAAATCTTGTAAGCTTTTACTTATTACTTACGCTTCAGTTTTTCCTGGGAGCTCCCAAACATTAATTCCTCTATCTTCCTGAACCAAAATTCGTTTCGCCTTGCTGGAAACGAATATTCTAGGTGCTTTTGGAATTGGTGGATATTTCCTTACTGACTTAGGAATAGCTTTCTTTGGAGGTATACTTATAGTCAACTCACTATCAACTCCTGAAAATTAACAATTAACAATATACCACCACACTATTTACAGCAGTTCAAATATATTATGCAAATAAAATACAACCCAATCAAACAGACATACCAGCTGATATAAGTTGATCCCCCATCGTTTCAAGACACATAACATCATTGGTGTGCATGTTACGTTGATGTGATTTCACCCACTTTTCACCAGTTTGGCTTGCCCGAGACAGCATTACTACACTCGGATCGACCCCTATTAATACAGCAGACATTCATTATAAATTTATAATCTTGATATATTACACAGACGCTTTCAAATTCCGTACAAGAAAATGGAAATTGTGATTTCCTGTAGAAGCCACGAGATATATGACTGAAAATTTAAGACAAATCCAGTACCTGACACATATATAAAAGACTGGTCCGGAGAAACGCTCAGTCTAAGAATATCAGCTCGATGAGTAAAAATTTTGAATTTTAAAACTCCAATCCTACCGTCCCAAAAACTGACAACGCCTCTGCAACAACGTTATGACATAATTAATTATTAGTTCAGTTGACTACAACTGTTTATCAGGGAAGAATTGTATTTATATCTTATAATAGTATACAAATTATTAAGCTACAATAATTAAATACAGACTATTGTAAACCCTATAGAAATGTTCGTTAAAAGTAATGTGTAGTGCAAAATAAGTTTCCAAAAACATTTCACACGCACTCCTCACTTGAAAAGTACTTACCTCGAATCTCCTGAAACTATTGTTAGCTCTTCAATTATTAAAACTGTCCAAACTATAGTTTCATTCTTCTTGGAGCGTCCTGTAGTAAGCCGCTGGATGGCATGTCCCCGCTCGACATCCCACAATCTGACATTATCTACAGATCCTGTGGCGATGAATTTCCCACAAGGTGACCAAGAAAGGCACAAGATTCGTCCTAAAACGAACATCATCGAAAATACCATTCATCAGTACATTTGCTAAACAAGTCAATACAGTCAGGTTATAATGAATTAATTTGCCTCATGTAATTAGTTTACCTTCTTGTCGATCTAGAACCTTTTGAAATAACAGTTCATCCTCGGTAACTTGAAATATATTTATGAAGCCATCTTCGGTAGCCGCCTGAAAGCAAACATCAAATTAAACGTTGCCGCTGCTGCGCATGATAATTATGTCTCTATAAGCAAAATACTACTACTTTCATTCTACTTACAAAAGAAAATGTATGGCATTCAACAATTCATACTCTAATCAATTTAATGAGGTTAAACTCGAGTTATTATTGAAATGTTGGTAAATAACGAACGAGATCCTGGTACCATAATGGATTATAAACTTCAATTTAGGAGAATTTCTTCTAACAAAACTGAACAATGAACTTAAAAAATCACAATTTTTCATCAGACGGTTGTAATTTTTGGTAGATTCTACAATACATAAACACCCGAAAAACGCAATCCAAGACCTTGAGTTTTAGACGGCAAAGGTTTCGACTTTTAGGAACCACGACGGTCTCGTAAAAAGGTTTTATTCCAATGATTATGTGGACAAAATTTAATATTTGAAATGTGACAAAAAAAGTACTGTCAACGTCGATCTCAAAGAAAGTCCGACATGAAAAAGCTATCCTTTTGGAAAACTATAGGGCATGTGGCGTAACAATGACAATTCATGTAACATGTAAATTGAAAGGAAACATAAACCTTACACCAAGTAAACTTTTGTCTGGGCTGACAGCGAGATTCCAAACAGGTCCAGATGTCGCCATATACTTTTTCTGCAAAGTTCAAGAATATTTTGAGTCATACAGCAACTATCAGATATACTATTTCAATTATTTGTGATTATTGTTATTCAAGTTTGCTTAACTGCGTATGTACAGTTTAAATTTGACCAAACCCGCAGGGTTATAACAGCTCCATCAATACAGAAGGATAAACTCATAACATTGCTAACAGGACTCACCTTCATTTTTCTGCTGACTAAATTATGTTCTACAATAAATCCATGTAGTCCACATGAAAACAATCGATTATGGATCCAAACCAAGCTCTCTACTGACACCTTTTCGTTCACAGCCTCTAAGTCGTACAGAACTTTCTGAAGAAACGGAATGTGAGAAACATCCCAAATTTCAATTGCTGGCGCTTCCCCTCCTCTGCAAAACAATTACACACATTAAGCAACCTCTCTACAAACCTCATTATATTTTAGTGCTAAAATCGACGTAAATTGCCTATACTCATTACAATAGTTATTAATGGACCAACCTGAATAATGCAAGTTTGGTGTTGCTGCTATTTAAACTTAGGCAGCTTATTGGACCATACTGAAGACTGATTATATTAGCAAGGTGCAACTTGAAAGCTGCTGATCCACCGTCAAGAGGAACTTTAGTCGTCATTGCTTTATTCGTCATTTTGGATGTTGCCATAAAACGAAAATAAGTCGTACAGTTAACATTTAGTAAAACCAAAAGCGTAGAAACAGCAATGACACAAATAATGAAGGGGTTACTCTGATGAGCCTTGGCCCAGGCGGTAAGTCCTGGCTAGCCATTTTTCTGAACCTAACCGTAATGAAGCGTACATATTGCCCGGGACTTACCGCCTGGGCCAAGTCTTATCAAAGAACACCCAAAATAAATAGGTTTGCAATGGTGATTAACGCTAACGATGAATGATGATGCTATGAAGTATAACATTCAACATTCAAAATTACCAGAAAATACAAAACACAATTAAATAGCAGTACCCAAATAAATAAATAAGATAATTAAATCACCAATATTTACAACAAAAAAACTCATATGGAATTTGAAGTACATACAATATAATACATACCTATTATACCTCCTACCTTTACCTACTAAAATAAAATATAAGGAACTTTATATACTTACCTACCTAATGCACTGATGACTGATGTCTGAACCTGTGACTTGGACTATTATACTAGAAATTGTCTCCCGAACTCCGAACGAACTCAAATGTTTAGTAAATGTAAAAAACAAAAATTGCAACTTTTCACTTGTTTTAGTCAACTAATTCTCGTGAAAAATTAGGAACTTTAAAGGTCACAATTTAAATTTATATTAAACGCAGGGTAGATTTTGGATTTGAGAAACATGCAGCAGTGAAATGAAACATGCAGCAGTTGCAGCACGCTTTCTGTTTATGTACTTCGCGGTTAAAGTTTATTATTAGTGGCGCGTGAATTCAAAAAGTATCTGTCTGACTGAAGAGACACATATTGGTAAATTATCGTGGTACAGGTTCCTGGTACACGTGAAAGTACCAGCGGGTTGTGCCAGGTAAGAGTATCAGCAA
>JAQFZE010001361.1:0-18333 GCA_034695245.1 Dicyrtomina saundersi | reverse complement strand
CTGGTCTGGTCCGGTGGTGTCGGACCAGACCAGACCATGAAACCCGGACCAGACCAGACCATTTCGATCACTAATTCTATATAAGCGCTTGTAACATTCTAACTTACCATAGAACTATATCGTCTGTGAGTGAAGAACCAAAATGACCCATATCAATTTGTAGCTAAAAACAGTATCCTCTATCTACAAATATATTAAAACATGTCTTCAGAACATCAAATTTTTTTCACTTTTCAAATATATGTAAATATAGTATTTTGAACTTTGCAAAAACATGTAGGTAGAACATTTTACAATTTTCAAAAACATGTAAATAGAACATTTTACACTTTTTAAAAACATGTAAATAGAACATTTTACACTTTTCCAAACTATGTAAATAGGACGTTTTCCACTTTTTAAAAACATGTAAATAAAACATTTTACACTTTTTAAAAACATGTAAACAGAGCATTTTACAATTTTCAAAAACATGTAAATAGAACATTTTACACTTTTTAAAAACTGGTAATTGACATTTGACGCATGTTTCTCATTTTGTTTTTATGACATAGCTCATTTTTATTGTAGCTTCTTGATATGGGTCATTTTTGTTCTTCACAGACGATGTGTATATTCTATATACGCTTTTATTTAAAACTATAACTTACCATAGAATTCTGCCCAAAGATTTTATATACAACCTGTCTAAATATATAAATCAAAAATTTGTAGGCCGTTTAAGAATATAATAAAATCGCTTAAAAGCCACCTAATTACATCATACCACATGTGTAAATTGTTTTCAATTACTTTGAGTTTGCGTTTGCAAAATATTTTTTTTGCTAAGTCTAAAAACCAATAGTTTTTTTTGTGTGTTTCATAACTATATAAAAAGCTAACAAGTGTTATAATTTTCATAACTGTCCGCTCATTTTTAGTGCGTCCTTTAATAAACACATTAAATATTATAAATAATAATAGAAAACACAATATAATGAGAAATCACAACAACAAAATTATTTTTGGAATTCTTGTCAGCTATGTAGTCATTTTACTGTACAGTAGTATTAGTTACAAATTTAACAATTCAGATCCAAACTTAATTTCACCATTATTTCTAATAAGGCCAAGTGAAAAGGAGAAAGTACTAATTCAAAAAATTCAAAATAATCCAAAAATAAAACTTTTTGACAAAAACCGGCACCTGAGCCTGGTCCCTTGCCCCATTCCGCCGCCGAACCTGCTTGGGAAAATAACTCACGGAATTGTGGCGCCACCCATAATAATGTCCAGCATGAGTGCTTTCAAGGATATATCCCAAGGTGGTTCCTACTGTCCACCAAATTGTACGCCCAGGGATAATGTTGCAATTATTGTTCCTTACCGTGACCGAGAAAGACTTGTACGAAGTTTCATCTTCAACATGCATCCCATCTTAAAGCGTCAATTACTCCAGTACACAATTTTTTGTATTGAGCAAATGGACGACTCCTCGGACTTAGAACCAATACAAAAACAACCATTTAATCGTGCAATGTTATTCAATGTGGGTTTTGTGGAAGCTCTCAAGCGACACAAGTTCGACTGTGTCATATTCCATGGTTTGGAGCTTATCCCTGAGAACGACCACAATTTGTACAACTGTCCTCAGATGCCAAGACACATGAGTGTTGCCATAAACGGTTTCGAGTATAAGCGCCCATACGAGGATTTCTTTGGTGGGGTCGTGGCTCTGAGGACGGAGCATTTTAAATTACTAAATGGGTTTAGTAATGTATTTTGGGGCTGTGGTGGAGAAAGTGATGATATGGCTAATCGCATTAAATTCAGAAGGCTTGAGATAGAGCGACCCTCGGCCGAATTTGCGCGCTACAAAACAATGAACTATAAAAAACTACTTGCAAACAAAGAAGGCAAAGACCTATTAAAGACTGGACGGGAGAGATTTGAAGTTGATGGTATGTCTAATTTAAATTACACTGTGGTTCAGGTCGTCTTGGAAAACTTTTTCACACTGGTTCGTGTACATTTAATTCGTTGAGTGGGCACACTTTGAGGGCTGCAGCTCGGGGTGGGCACAAGTGCATCTTTTATATGGGGCAATTTATTTATTCATTTACTTCATTAAGTTGATTTGGCCTATAGTTCGATATGCTATGATTTGTTGTTGGTAGTTACTAAAGAAAGTGGTGAACTAATAATTTCCAAACTATTGTTAATTTAGATTGAAGTAATGTAATAATGTTAGCTGAATTATTTTAAGGAACAGGTGAAACTTTAGTTGCTTTGAAAAGGTTGATATATACGACGAAGATGTACCTAAAGTAGAAAGGCAGATGTGGCTGTGGCAGTAATCGGGAAAATAAAAAAGGAAAGTCAACGAGTTCAAGAACTATATTGCTGTTGGGTCTTTTTTACTTTTCACGATCATTAGTTCATATAATTTATTATATAAATCGCTTTTAAAGTCAGCAGCACTGTTTTAACGTTAGTATAGTTACGTATAATAATAAGTTGATTGTTCGGTTTTGAACCGAATAATATGATGTAAATTGTAATTTTTGGCTGGTTGGAAGTTTGTTAACCTTTTTAAGTTGTGAAGTTGAAATTCCAGCATTTAATTGGTCATATTGTTTGGCTTTTAGGGATTAATATTAGTCCAAGGCCTCGATCCCGGTCAACACAGCTATCTGTAATTAATTTACGTAAATTACTCATTAATCATTAACATTTACATTCCTCATTCTTAGAATTCAAATGTAAATAAAGTCGCATCGACTTTCTTCTAGTTCTGTTCATCAAATAGGATCTTAATCTACTTCCAATATCTCAACCTTGTAATAATTCAAATCAATACATTCTTCGCATCTCTGACCAGTCAGTGTCGCCTTGAGCTCAAGTTTTTCCATTGTGCTACGATTCGAAACCTAAATCAAAGTTCTTTTCCTCAATCCGTTTAACACTAACTACATACTGAAGTCCACGTAGACTCCCATCCTACAGTGTATCACATTAGTATATAAAATAACCTATTCAATACTCTTATCATCGACTGTCTTCAAACCTCGAACGATTCAGACTTAAAACTGATCCTCGAAATTTCTTGTATCTTTTACCATTACCACTATCAAATATAATTAAAATAACTTCTGTATAAATAAACTACTATTTATTATTTTGTAAAAATTGTTAGTTGCTACTTCGACCGAGTCCACTGGCAGAATTATTACTATTTTCCATTAGCCCTCTGCTGCCTAAATCCAAATTAAGAAGCATTCTCATTTTTAGGATTGTGCACGTACCAACATCCACGGAAGTTGAGATACGAGGCTTACGACCTCAAGTCTTAACTATCCGCTTTTGCACAAACTTGAGTTCGCCACTGAACATTGACTAAGCTCAAAACTGTTAATGTAGTTAGTGACAGCTAACGCTTTGAACATAAAAATCTTGATACATTTTAAGGTCTAATACAATAAAACCTACGACTAAAATAATCGTTACAAAAAATAATGGCAACATTTTGTAACTGAGGTATGATTGTATGTCGTATATGTTTTCGTTATATTAAATAAAATCTTTTTAATATTTCTTTTATTTAATATTTAAACTTCAGGAAATGCAGATACTCTTACACTACAGTTCACCTATGTTTGTGACTGTGATGCCAGTCAATATAGACAAATAATTATTTGTTATTGATTTAATTTGATTTATGCTTTAAAGAGTTGAAACTCAAACCAACTATTGGAGGGCTGGTGTGTTTTATACAAGTTTATTATGTAGATTCTCTCAAAGTAAATTTGAATATGTACCTACTACCTACGTATTCATTATAATTTTTATGAAAAATGATCACACTATTTGTCAGGTATGGTCCAGTGCTACAGACCAGGCCATTTTGCAACAGAAAATTAAACAGAAACAAAACTACAATTTTAGTGCATAAAATGTTAACAATTTGGTAGTTTGTTTTTTAACTTTTGATTACCTAAAGATGTCCTGTATCTAGTTTGACCAAGAAGTATTAATAGACTGGTCTCGCCTCGTCCAAAACCCTCAGACCAGACCAGTCCACATTTTAATGGTTTAAACCATACCATTGGGAGCCCTAACGTATTGCCTGTAATGTAGAGAATTTTAGAAGTATACAATAATACGTAGCGTAATTCCTGTAAATTGCAAGTCAATAGTGAATACAAGATACATTACTTAAAGCTTGTGTGCTTGTGTCCTCCTTGAGTTCTGCTTTTAAGGAGCTTTAATATCCCATTTTAATGAATGTTTACGTTTTATGAAATACATATTTACATGATAATTGGGCTTAGAGGTAACTTATTTTAGTATGTCAGAGATTTCTTATTGCATCTAAAGGCTTACCTACACGCTTAGAAATAGTGCTAACATTTTTACTATACTGAGTCCTTTGGGCTATCCCCATTAGAAGACAGTGTCAAATTTATTTATTTGTAATTAAGTTGTCTTTCTCTCGGTTATGTAATAATCCAGGGACCCACCCAATCTACAATACAATCTACCCTCCTCAAAAGACCCCCAATAACCCAATAGATTTTAAATTTTTTAAAGAACGAATTTTTAAGGTTATCAATGAAATTACTAAAGGAGCTTATAGAGTGGGCAAATTTGTCCACACTTTTCTAAGTGTGTATGCTTGCGTTGCAGGTACACGTTTGGTAAAACAAACTATTACCATGCTAAATAAATAAGTTTTTTATTACCTAATTGGGCATACTGCTATGTATTATTTATTACACGTGCCCAATTAAAGAGCTTTTGAAACAAACCTTCAAAGTGTTTATTTTAGTTAGGCACGAGGCTCTACAAAAACAGGTCAAGGAAATGGTTTTTGTTCCAAACGAGAAAATTCTAAAGTAGAAGTCTTTCCCTGTTTGCGCTCGGGTCTAAAAGTAAAAATTGCGTATCAAATTACAGGTCAACTAGAAAATAAAATAGGATACACTAATTTTGCAAGTAATTAGTGAGCACAAAATGATTTCTAAGAGACAAATTGTTTTTGCCATCATTGTGTTATTGTATCAATGTCACTTTATGAAAGCGACTTCATGCCCAGCTTTGAAATACCCACAAACGTTTCTTAACTTACGGCCTATGCTTGAAAGCAACTACTTAAACAAATGTTTTGTTCACATTTTCACTGGCCCAGATAACATACTTTCCCAGGATCAATTAGAAAGTCCTATTGTCATATCAAAAGAATTGTTTTCCCACAGCAGTCAAAAATACATTCAAAATTACCGTAAAAGTTACAGGTCCAGAATGGGGACCAATTGCTTCACTGCTGCCACAATCGTGCAAAATTGTAAATTCATTAGGTCATTGTCATATTCTAACGAGGCTAACAGTTTTGCAATACTTATCAATGGAACAACTTCGCCAAAATATTTTGCAGTAATTGTAAACGAACAATGTTTCAAGTCTGTAGTTCACAATCGTCATACACAGCTACTGATAACTGCTGTTCTCAAAACTCAAAATGATTTGCCAATTTTAAGTTATCTAACTTACAAACTAGGTAATTTCTGTCCGGGCACATTTCATTATGAATTCATGCAATCAGTAATTGCTCCACATAATACTGGCCCATTGTACCCCTCACAGTCCATACAAAATCTGAGTGCTTACCGAAAATGCGACCCTCCAAAAGCGTTTTGTTTTTCCATGGCCATGGACAATTACATTAGAGAAATTCAAAACGGCCGGAATTTTTCATGGTCCTCAAATATTAAAGTTCTGTTCGCAATGAAATCAGCGCAGACTCCATTGGATCGAAAATCCCCAGAATCTTTATGGATATCCACATACAAGTTTCTCACATCAGATCTCAATATTTCTTTAATACTAGAAGACGATCATGTACTTAGAGCCCCTCACATTTGGAACTATGTTGACATGCCAGTGGATCCAGATATCTCCATGAGATCTAATTTCTATCCAGTTGGACAATCTGGGATTTATAACTTTATCACAGCTCACAATGTAAAGCAGAACAGGACATCTTTTGAAATATTTGCAGCTCCGTTTGACAATTCGATTTGGTATTTTAACTTAGGAGCCGCCTTCGTGATTGCTGTGTTGGTTACTGTTCAAAGTTCTGAAATCCAAAGTTTCACCTTAAATCAGATAAAAGTTTTACATTTTTTGAATGCAATTGTGTACAATTGGATTCAAACTATGGCTTCACTAGCAGAGCAAGCAGCAGTTGTCAATCACCTTCTATCACGTGTTAAACCACCCCTTAAAAAGAAGCTCTGTGGTAAAATAATTACACTGTGGCTTCTAGTAGGAATCGTTCTCACAAATGGTTACAAAAGTTTTCTCAAATCTGGATTTACAACGCCACGTGTCTATGAAACGTCATTAAAATCAATGAGTGAATTAGATAATTTTATAGTCTATGGATTTATTGCCGAAAAAAAGTGTGACACCATCTTTCAAACTTTTGGATTTACAATTAAAAATGACAGCATTCGCAATCTAGAGGATGGAATTCAAGGAGACTGCACTGAAATTTATTTAGAATGCAAACTGTTTACTCATCGTTTTTGGAAAGTATTAGATAGTTATGTTAAAAGCACAGGTAATGAATTTGACCTCGTGCGTATAATGCAAAACACGCATCATATTTGTTCATCAGATATTGAAAAACTTGTAAGGCTACATAGCCTTGAAACAAAGTCCAACGTTGTATATGCATTTCGACAAGACCAGTTTGAATTCTTCTGGCAGAAATTTGAGACTATTATGAGCCAGGATACAAGTTTGAGATTTGCGCACAACATGCGGGAGACAGATAGTTATTTGAGCCAGCCTGCAATGTATGCATTGCCCCGTAGTCTTCATTCGTACCACAAATTATGGGTTCCAAAACGGATGCAGGTTCTTTTGTCCTCTGGAATTTATGGGCTTTGGGAAAAGTGGGACAATATTCGTTTTTCAGACTCTACAGGCAACGTAGCTTGGTCTAGTCGAAATGTTGATAAAAAGTCATATGTAAGAGCTTTGTCACTAAAGGACCATAGTTTCCAGATGGTTTTCTATGCGTTTCTCATTTGCTGTGGAACTTTAATCATTGTTTTTAGTTTTGAATTTATTGTGTGTTTCATTTGGAAATATGTTAAGTTTGTAGTAGTTTTATTAGTTACTAGGATTTCTACTTGAGCTTGAACAATTTAACTTGATAGCCATTGATAGTAACATGAGCCTGAAATTGACGGCTCAAAATTCCTTTTTACTATTCTTCTAAGAATTAAGCAAATAGAACCGTGCTATACAATAAGTTAAACGAAATTCTAAATTTTGCAACTATCTACGGTTAATAAAATTGACAGAAATCTATAAACAACGTTATAGTAAGTGTTTTTACTGTAGGCTACAATGGACACGGAACACTTGGGATAGTAAAAACACTTCACAATTTTTAAATTTTATTTTGAAACTTTATTGATTGTATTGAATTTAATAATTTGTGCTGGCTCAGAAGGGGGATGTAAGTAGTTTTTAGACGCACAAGACTCTTGAGGTATGTAGTATACTTCTTTAGAAATGTGGTTGGTTGAATGTAAATAAATAAATAAATAAATGTTTGTTAACATGTAAAAACTCCGGACTTTGTCATTTCTGGCAGCAGAGAATCATACAAAATATTGCTTGTTAGTAAAAATAACTTCAAGTTAAGTTCTTTAGAACCATTGCGAACCAAAGACGGTACTAGATTTAGTTTTTTTGAAGCACTACTTGGTAAATAATTAAATAAGAAAAAAATGGTGTTTCAAATAATTGGGATAACAAAGCAACAAAATTGATTACTACCTTAAATGTAATAAATAAGATTCTACGTTTATCAGTATTGCAGCAAAAATCATCGACGGCAGTGCAATTTTTAATTTATACTGTGAATATGCCTGTTTAATACTTTCATTTTGTGATTAACTTAATTTAAGCTATTTCTAGCAAATACCTCCTGCAACCAATAGTTTTGTTCTGTGTTGATTTGTGTTAATTTAAATTCAATGTTTAAATTAAAACTAAATATTGAAGTCGCTTTTTTGTTGGGGACACAAATCGTCAACAAATTTCTCTAACGTAATATAGAAGGAACCTAATTCTTTATTTAAATGTGTTTTGGCCTAATTATAGATCAAGAGACAAAGTTGTATTCTAGCAAGTTCTGCCTGACAGTTCAAATACAGTTGTCCTAATTGTGTTATCGCGTTTAAACTCAAACATGGTATCTCACTTCCAAATTGTAGTTTTTGTCAGTCTCTTGTTTCAGTTTCAGCTGAATAGGAATTGTGTAAGTTCAGCCCAGGCTTTGAAATACCCGCATGCTTTGCTTGACTTAAAGCCGATGCTCGAAAGCAAATATTTAAACAAATGTTTTGCTCACATTGTCACAGGCAAAGAGGTCATCATTCTTCACGAGCAGATTTCTAGCCCAGCTGTCATCTCTAAAGATTTGCTTTTAAATCCTAACAAAAAATACATTCAAATTTACAGTCAAGTGTATAGGTCTCTCCGTGGGGGATCATGCTTTGCTATGGTCCTAATAGTTGAAAGTTGTACATACACAAGCGTTAAATTTACTAGCAGATGGGCGAGATTGCTATTAAGTGAAACGCATTCTCCAAAGTATTTTGGAGTCATAGTCAATGAACAATGCTTAATGTCTCCAATGCTTAGGCGTCACAAAGAGTTTATGGGGCATGAAACTAGGACGGATAAATTGATAAAGAATCTTCCAATTTTGAGTTACCTTACATACACGTTAACTAATTTATCGCTGGTCTCATTTCGCTTTGAATTTACACACTCAATGGTTGAACCCCACAACACGGGTCCCTTGTATCTCCCGCCGTCCACGCAAAGCTTAAGTGATTATCGAAAATGCGATTTCCCCAAAGAATATTGTTTCTCTCAGGCAATGGCCATCTACATTAGGGAAATTCAAAACGGTCGGAATTTTACGTGGTTCGCAGATTTAATAGATCAGAATACATCAAAATTTCTGTTGGAAATTGAAAAAGCAAAGACTCCATTTCATCGAGCATCGCCGGATCCACTATGGAATGCTACATTTAAATTTATCACATCGGATCTGAATATATCGGGTCTACTTAAAGCTGCTAATATGCCTTCTGGACTTCAAATTCGAAACTATGTAGACAAGCCAGTTGATGAAATATTTCATTCAGAAGGATTTGAATTACTGCCTATCGGAAAGTCTGGACTTTACAAATTCGTCACGGCTTACAATGGTAAACAGAACCAGACATCTTTTGAAATCTTTACATCTCCATTTGACACCTCTATTTGGTATTTCAATATTGGCGCAGCCTTAGTGATGTCAGTTCTACTTTCATGTGTGACATTTTACAAAACCAATCAACCCATGAGTTACGCTTTAATAAGAGTTATTTTTCATTGGATGAGCATCATGGATGTCCTTATGGAGCAAGCAGCTGGGGTTGAAAACATAATTTCGCGGATTAAAACGCCTCAGGTAAAACATCTTTTCGCTAAAATAGTTACACTCTGGCTTTTAATCGGAATTGTACTGACCAACGGTTACAAAGGTTTTCTCAAATCTGGTTTTACAACCCCACGTGCTTATGAGACATCATTAGAATCAATGCGAGATTTAAATGATTTTAAAGTGTATGGGTTTATCGCAAGCAGAAAGTGTGACATGATTTTTGACAAATTCCGAAAGTCAATAATTATTGGCAGCGTTCGTATTTTAAGGGACTTCGACCAATGGGGTTGTTCTGACATGTATCTGGAGTGTAAACTCTTCAGTCACCGTGTTACTAAATCCTTCGACGACTTGAAGGATAACCCCGCAAGAACGCTGTTTCACACAATAGCAACAAACATGTTTCATGTATGCTCATCGGATATGGAGAAGCTTTTAATGCTAGAAAGTCTTGATAGAAACACAAAAGTTGCATATGTATTTCGAAAAGACCAGTTTGAATTCTATTGGCAGAGATTTGAGAAACTGATGAGACACAATAAAAGTTTCAAGTTTGCAAACAACGTGAATAAAAAAGATGATTATCTAAGTCAGCCTGCACTGTATGCATTGCCGAGTGGACTCCATTTCTACCATAATTTGTGGGTCCCACAACGCATGAAGGTTCTCTTGTCATCTGGGATTTACTGGCTTTTTGAAAAATGGGACAATATCCGATTTTCAGACTCGACCGGGAACTTGGCTTGGTCCAGCGGAAACGTTGATGCAAATTCACAAGTCAGAGCGTTGGCGTTGGAGGATGCCGGTATTCAGATTATATTTCATGTAATTGTAATATGTTTTGGATGTTGTATTGTTGTTTTTAGTGTTGAAATCATTGTGTGGTTTGTGTGGCACTGCTTCAGGAAACTGGAGAACCGTCTATTTGAGAATTTGTATAACAATTTGATGACCAGTTCTTAGTTTTCTAGGCGTTAGGATTGTGATTTATGAATCAATTAGATGTCCTCTTGAATTAAGCTGAATAGAAATTACTGCAAAGTTTGAATTCAATAAAATTTCTAATACTTTCAATTTACCTACAAATGTTTGTACCTATATATTTTTCACATTTAATAATTGAGGAGTTTGCTAGCAAAACGCGTTAAGTCCATGTTTTCAGAAATTGAGATTATTGGTGCTTAAGAACGACTAACATTAAGTACATATACTTCACACTGTCCAATATTAGAGGTCAAAGGTCACTGGAACTATTTTAAATAATTCGCTCAAAAACCGTTTTTTGGCAAAACGCGTTAGGTCCATCAGTCGTTTTTTAGTAAAACACGTTAAATCCACTAAATCCAATAAAAACTACTGATTCTTATTAAAATATCAAAATTTCCCAAAAACTTTGAAAGTTTCACCCTCTTGTAATGAAACAAAAGTGATTCGCTTCAATATCAAAATCCCGTGTACTATTCGTTGGGGATGGTCCATAAATGACGTCCCACAAATTATTAATTTTTAAGGCCAATCCATCCCCTTGTCATCACTTTAACATTGCGTTCAACTGTTTTTTTTACCATGACATGTCATCTCTACATGACTAGATTCACTTACCCTACCGAAAAAGTCATTTACAGACGGTCCTTAGCAGATCGATATGCAAACTAAAGTTCAATTTGTTTGGTACATCTGGAAGCTTTGCTGTTTTAATAATACAGAAGGGCATGGGTTACCAAGTAATTAAGAAATTGTACGAAAGAACAGTCGTGTTTCTTATGAAGAAAATAAAGACATAAGGGGTCGTCCACAAATGATGTCATTGATAGGTTCAATGGGTCCACTTGGCAATCCTATGCTAGAGATTGTCATTCACGCAATATGATTAATTGGGTGACAGGGGGGAACATGGTCTTAAAAATTAATACTTGTCTATGACGTTGTTTGTGGACAATCCCTAGGCAAACATACGTTCTTAAGGAATAGTAGATTATTGAAGATTATAATGCGGAATTGTTTTAACTAATGTTTTCTGTTGTATTTACATGTTTTTAAAAGGTGCAAAATGTTCTATTTACATGTTTTTAAAAAGATCATATTGTTCTATTTACATGTTTTTAAAAATTGCATAATGTTCTATTTACATGTTTTTGTAGTGTAAAATTCATACTTCAATTTTACAATCAGAAATTAGCATGCAATTGAATATGATTCAAAAGGTTAATTTTTTGCATTGCCTCTTATGGGTGTTTTGGCAAAACACGTTAAGTCCAAGATTTCAAAATTTTGAATTATTCTAAAAAAATTATGACGCAGCGTCAGATTTGAGTATTTTTGGCTACCAATACATCTTATTAGTATGCAGCTACGAAAAAAATAATCTCGTTTTCACATGATCATCGAAAATTGCGGTTCCTGTAAAGTTGGGCAACATGGACTTAACGCGTTTTGCTAGCGAAGTCCTCAATTGTAAATGCGATACGTGTTATTCGTATTATCATATTTAAGCGTATGCTTTATGTTACTAGTCTAGTTAAATAACACTGTAATGCAATTGCTATAAATGATAAAATTAGCGCCGGGTCTCAAATACGCGCATGGGGGAGGGGGGATTGAACAAAGCAACGAGTTATAAATAATCCTAGGCATAGTTGAAGTGTTGAAAAAGTATTTAAACCAGCTAAATTATTGTTTTCTTTTCACTTTAGTACTTTAAAAATGTCGCCACTTTTTTTTAAGATTAGTAATTCTCAGAAATGGATTTGCTTGTTATGCTAGGATGGATCTTTTCTGTCAATTTTACTAGTCTTACGCAATTAGTTGTAAGAGTTTAAATTATATGAACAGTATTGTACACGTATAGGCAATAATTCAAGCATCTAGTTATTTTTCACCTTTTGCCGACTTACAGCTTTTAATTGACACATTTTGTCTTTTGCATTACAAATAATGATATTTTGAATTCAAATTCAAGTTAACTGTATTTTGTCACGAACTTCTTGAAATCATAAATACTTGTAAATACATTATTGCTCACTAGTTAGAAGCACATTGACTTCATTAGCTTTCTTCCTGCACATATTAAAACAATTATGGACTTTTTAACTTGTTAAAAGTAAGATAAGGTGGTAAAGTTGAAAATAAAAATTCATTTTGCAAAATCGGAGAGCGCGACGTACATTCCCTATCGCTTGTCATAAGCATAACAAAACACTTTGCTTTTTATTCTCACCTACTATACTGACGATGAGATAGAATCGGACTTTGCAACAATTTTTATTTCACATTTTTCCAAACTTATGAATCCTTATTGAAATAATTTTGCTCATTAGTTATTACGCATGCCTAATTAAAACGATATTTTAAACGAACTTTTAAAGCGTGAATTTTAATCTTTGGCTCGCGGTTCTCTAAAATTGGCTCAAGAAAATGGTTTCTGTTGCAAACCGAAACATTGTAGAGTAAACAATTCTTGTTATTAAGTGCTCGGGTCTAAAATTAATTTTTGTTTGCATAATTCAAGTGTACTAGAAAATAAAACACAGTCCATCAATAAAGCAAGGATTCAAAAATGTTAACCCGGAGACAAAACTTTCTTGTCATTATTGTGTTATTTCACCAGTGTAAATTCATTAGGGCGACTTCAAGTTCAAGCCCAACTTTCAAATATCCGCAAGCTTTTCTTAGCTTACGGCCAATGCTAAAAAGCATTTATTTAAGCCAATGTTTTGTTCATATTTTTACTGGCGTAGAGAATATTCTTCACCAGGACCAATTCAAAAGTCCCATTGTCATATCCAAGGAATTGTTTTCACCCATCAGCAAAACATACACGCAAAATTACCGTAAACCTTACAGGTCCCGGATGGGGACAAGTTGTTTCGTTGCGGTCACAATCGTGCAAAATTGTAAATTCATTAGGTCATGGTCGTATTTTACCAAGGCTGACAAAATTGCATTACTAACCAATGGAACTCAGTCGCCAAAATATTTCGCAGTAATTGTGAACGAGCGATGTTTCGAGTCCGTAGTTAACGATCGTCATACAGAGCTCATGGTAGCCGCTGCTCTCAAAATTGAAGATGATTTGCCAATTTTGAGTTATCTAACTTACACATTAGGTGTCTCGTCGGGACTATTTCATTATGAATTTAAGCAATCCATGTTTGCACCACATAATACTGGCCCATTATACCCGTCACAGTCCTCACAAACACTAAGAGATTACCGAATGTGCGACCCCCCCAAAAAGTTGTGTTTTTCCCTGTCAATGGCAAATTACATTAAAGACATTCAAAACGGCCAGAATTTTACCTGGTCCTCAAATATTAATTTTCTGGTAACAATGCAAACAGCACAAACTCCATTTCATCGAATATCCCCAGAATCTTTATGGATTGCCACGTACAAGTTCCTCACATCAGATCTTAATATTTCCTTAATACTACAAGACGAACATTTAATTAGGGCCCCACACATTTGGAACTATGTTGACATGCCAGTGGATCCAGATGTCTTAATGGGATCTCATTTCTATCCAGTTGGACAATCTGGACTTTATAAATTCGTCACAACTCAGAATGTAGAACAGAACAGGACATCTTTCGAAATATTTACAGCTCCGTTTGACAACTCCATTTGGTATTTTAACTTAGGAGCCGCCTCCGTGGTTGCTGTGTTACTTACTTTTGAAAGTTCTAAAATTCTAAGTTACGCCTTCAATCAAATAAATGCTTTCAATATTTTGAATGCATTTGTATTTAAATGGATTCAAACTATGGCTTCACTAGCAGACCAAGCAGCAGTGGTCGAAAACCTACTATCACGTGTTAAACCGTCTCTCGAAAAGAAGCTCGGTGGTAAAATAATTACACTGTGGCTTTTAATAGGAATTGTCCTATCGAATGGTTACAAAAGCTTTCTCAAACCTGGATTTACAACGCCACCTTTGTATGAAACGTCATTAAAATCAATGAGTGAATTAGATACTTTTATAGTCTATGGATTTATTGCAAAAAAAAAGTGTAACACTATTTTCCACAACCTTGAATTTAAAATTACAAATGACAGCATTCGCAATCTGGAGGGTGGAATTCAAGGAGACTGCAATGAAATGTACTTAGAATGCAAACTGTTTACTCATCGTTTTTGGAAAGCACTTGAGGATTATGTGGATAACACAAAGGATATATTTAATCTCGGTCGTATAATGCAGAACACGCATCATATTTGTTCATCAGATATTGAAAAACTTGTAAGGCTACATGTCCTAGAAGGAAAATCGAACGTTGTCTATGTGTTCCGAGAAGACCAGTTTGAATTGTATTGGCAGAAATTTGAGAGAATAATGAGCCAGAATACAAGTTTGAGGTTTGCGCACAACATGCGCGAGAAAGATAATTATCTGAGCCAGCCTGCAATGTATGCGTTTCCCCGTGGTCTTCATTCCTACCACAAATTGTGGGTCCCGAAACGGATGCACGTACGTTTGTCATCTGGGATTTACAGACTTTGGGAGAAGTGGGACAATATTCGCTTTTCAGACTCGACCGGCAACGTTGCTTGGTCCAGCCGAAATTCTGATACAAAGTCACGTGTTAGAGCTTTGTCGCTGAAGGACTATGGTTTCCGGATTGTTTTCGATGGGCTTCTAATAGGTTGTGGAATTTCGATAATTGTTTTTAGTATTGAACTAAGTGTTTTGTTCGTTTATAAATGCTTTAAGCTTGTAGTACTTAAAGTGATTAGTAGTGCATATTATATGTCCATTGCAAAGTTGCAGTTATTCATAGTCTTGTTTTTTATTTTACGTGCTGTGAGTAAATTGTAAGCCAATTATGAAGCAGTTGAATCGTTTATTATCGTGGTTAGAAACTGAGTGTAGTAATGTTCATTGCAAATGGTGCAAGAATGGTTTCCTAATATTTGATACTACAATCACGGGTGTTTCGTAATTTCTGTTCGTTTTATTCTGCATAGTATGCACCGCTAAATTATATATTTATTTGTTTTTGGTCTACTTGTCCTTGTATAAAACTATTTAATTTTAATAAAAGTATTAATCTAAATGTGTTTAAAACTTAATGGTAATATATGTTTGCATGTATTCTACATTGATAAAGAGATAGGTAAATAGTATCTAGTAAATGGATCTGGGAACCTTATGAGTTATTTTAATAGTCAGATTTTTTCTTCAAATTATACACCGAATAGAGCTGTCGCGCCAAAAATTTATGCAACGAACGCAGATTTGCCAAAAAAAGACGCCGACTGTTACGTGGGACGAATGCGAATGAAGATACGCCGAAACAGGGCGTCAACTTACACATACATACATACACTTATGTTTAATTATGTTTTGTCGTGGCATGTACAAGCATTGTTTGAGTATACAGTGAATTTCGCGTATGAAGGACGCCGCCGGACCAGCAAAATCAGTCCTTTATAGCTGGATTCCCTTTTAACAATACAAATGATTTCCCTGGTAGGTGGACACAACGCATTTTACGCATTTGAAATTTTTATTTTTAGTCAAAACATGGTCAAAAAGTTTACAGCTTCATTGTTCAATAAATAAAAATTATTTGAATGATTTAAAATCGTCAGTTTATAAAGTTTGTTTCGTGTCTTTGTTAGTTTGGTCCTGACGAACACGTAAGATGACGTTGTGAAGGCTAGTGGCTGCTGCGTCGTCAGTATTTTCCTACGCTAAAAAGTATTGTTGAACTTTCTGCATTATTTCAAGCCTCATCCGCAGCACTTGCAATTTACACTGGTTCGTCCCCTGTATTTTATTCTTTGGAATTCCCATCAGATTCCACTATGACCCTTTCCTATAAAATTTTGCAATTTGTTTCTCAGTCAATTCCTTTTAAGTTTATTGTTTTTCATAGCGGGAAAAGTAGAACACGTAAGCGTCTCTACTGCAGAAGCTTTCATTTCTAAAGCTGTAGCAGCTTGTTTCAAAATCAAAACGTAATCTTCTTTATAATCAGATTGTTGATTTATTACACTTTAACTAATTTGAGTTTCTGTTATTACATCTACCTGATTATGGGTTTTTAACTTTTGCCATATTTCATACTTTTTTATTTGGTGAACGAGATCTTTTTCTTCTTCGTCGATATTGTAAACTAAATGAAGTTATAAAGTTTTAGTTGAATTTTAGAGTCACTGGCTACTACTTTTAAAGACGAGTAATCTATAAATGCAATGACCTACTTAGATTTAAGATAAATTAAATTTTTAGATAAAATACGTTCAGTGTAGTTGTCAAGTACAGCAGTGCTTCACTTATTCGGCTGTCTTATCCTTTACTTTTATCATTTTTCTTACAAATTCCCTCGTTAGTGGCCTACATTTCCGATAAATGGTCTATAACTTGTCTCTAAGGGCAGGATTATTCCTTATACATATCGGTTCTTTTAAATCCGGATATTTTTAACACAGAAAGCATAGCTGGCCAACTAAATATTTTAAAAGTGTCACTTTAAGCCAAACTTTCCCTTAATGCGGATCCCTAATAACCGGATTTCACTGTAATTTAAAATTTTCAATAAAATGCACGTATGAAGCTAGCTAAAATATTGCTTTAAAATTTGTGGGGTAACCAAACGTTATTTCAAGTGTTGTAGGTTAAGCATAAACTAATGTAAATTCAAAAACTAAGGGCAAAGTAAGCGGGAAAAGAAATAAACATCTCCAACGCAGTAAGCGGCTCCTGGGTAACTTGACATATTTTTTGTTGTCAAACTAAAAGGCAGTTGTCAGTGTAAGCAGTGAAAACGAAACTTTGCAATGAGTGAAAATGTAATGACAACCTACTATGTAGCTTTACGAGAATTGGACTGCCACTAACTACCATAATAACAACAAGTTGCTACAGACGTACACCAAACCAATTTCAATATGTAGTTGCATTGCAGCTAATGCTCACTAATATTATGTAAATGTTAGGAAGGGAACATGAATTGAAATTTTTAACTAATGGTTAGATGGATTCTTTTATGCGCATTCTTCAGTTCACTTTTAACTGCGTGAGGATGGGGTGAAGTGATTATGCAAAATGGTATTTCCTGTAATACAGATTATTACTTGAAAGTTAATGGAAGCTATGATTATAACATTTTTTAATGAATTCAGAGGAAGGTCGTAAATTAATTACCATTACATAAAACAGACTTGTTATTTAAAATTAAAATTTACTCTGTAAAAAATTAATAAAATAAATGAATGGGGTAATTGCATTTTATACTAAGCGTGATTGCTAGCAAACAAAACTATTTTGTAAAAGTAATTATTAATGCTACAAGTCATATTTTTATTATCAAGTTTTTACTTTACAATAATAAAGAAAAATTAAAACAGGGTCAATAACCTTACAAAGTTTACGTTTTAAAAGTCTTTTTTGCCAAAAAAATAATTTAATTTTAGCTGATTCTTTTCCGGATGGCATTTTAAAAGACTACAAAGCAGCAGTAAAGCACTCTAGTTATTGTTTAATCTTGAGGAAAATAAAAATATACTTTGTAAGTAACTTTTAATTCAATTTTAGGGGTTAAATCAGTTTTAGCCAGTAAAAGCCGTTTTGCCCCTTAAACTAAAATTTTAGGAACAGGTTTTAAACGGTTTTAGTTGGTTATAACCGCTGACTTAAACCCGGTGGTTAAAACCACCCCTGAACCCTGAGTTCAACTGTACAAAAAAAAGTATGTATGTAACAGTATGGCCGTCTGAAGGCACAACACGCATCACGACACTGTATTTTACTGTGCGCTATGTGTATTCTGGAGTAAACCATATTGTATAGAGACTCGTTGAAATGCACAGCTAGTAACGAAGGAAAGAAGATA
>JAQFZE010001360.1:0-18333 GCA_034695245.1 Dicyrtomina saundersi | reverse complement strand
GCGTGACACAGTGGTGGGGTAGATAAATCGCATAATGAATACTTACAAGTACTTACTTACCTATACTTTTTACATTAACTCGCAATGATCATCATAAACCGAAACCGACAGTAGCGAGGGTCGGGGTCGGGCACCCTCTGTTGTGGTGACAGTTTAATATTGGCGCTGAGGAATCCCGTATGACTTACTAGTTAGATGAATTATGTGGTACAGTCCGTAGATGGACACGAGCAAAATCTAGTAAACAAGAGCATACGTTCAATTATGTTACTCATTTCTTCTTCAGCAGTATCAAGACTGTTCGCGTTAAAGTTCGTCAATTCAAGGAACATACAATAATACAGGGAAGAATAAAAGTGATCAAAAATACGTAATCTTTAAACATTTAATTAGCTGAATTTGGTAGCTGACATAATTTAGGACGACTTCGAAGTTTTTATTAATTACTGTGACCATCTTAATGAAGCATATCCCAGTTGCCAGTTCATTTAGTTGTCCTATTTGTTTAGTACTAAGCTTGCAACTTTTGACTTTGAAATTTGTACATCATTAAATCACAATTTCATCCATATCGGAATCATACAAGTGACACAGGACAACACATGTAAATGCGGCAGACAGTTAGTTTGAGTTGGAGCTCTTGTAGTGTAAACAACCAACAACATGGTAAATAATAACAGTTTGCAGCAGTGTTTCCAGGCCCAGGCATAACTGCATGACATTAAAGTACAACAGTATATAACGTGAATTCGTTCAGTTTGGTGTTAATTGATTATTTATAATAAATTATTGTTGGTGTGGTGTGAATGTGTGAAGGGAGAATAGTTGATAGTGGAGTAAATACAAAATAGTAGTCATTTTATTCAGAAGTAGTATTTCCGTACATATGAAGTGCACTTTTTAAAATTGTTGTCTGTGGATTAGATCAGATAAGGGGGAATAGTTTGATAAGGACCTAGCTCATAGCTAAAGTTGGGAATTTTAATTAATTGAAATTAATTAACTAGCGACTAGTGTCAAGTGTAGTCATCATCAGATATCAACCGACCGCGGATAATTAATCTCAGCAGGTGAGTCAGCGTCATTCATCATTTTAGCGACAAAAGCAGTAGCAATAATAAACGCTCATGACGAAGAGAGCAAGTTGGCTCCAGCTATAAAAATTAAGGCATTAATATATTCGATGTTTTTAACTAATTTTATTTTATTAATTTGAAATGCTATGCTTTGTGTTGTTGTCCTCTTGTTTAGGCAGCTGAAAATGCGCTACTTTGGCCCAACCATGAAATTCCATTTTCATCATGGATCCAACATTGTTTTAGAAAATAGCCGTACTACTGCCATTCGAAAATCTTCTTTTGCCAATGCTCTAACATTTAGTGAAAAACCATTAGCAGCCGGAGAAATATTCCTTGTTGAAATTGAGGAAAATGAATTAGGATGGAGTGGGCATATGCGAATAGGATTAACTCAGATGGACCCAAATACGGAATTTACTCTTCCCCTGTATGCTCTTCCAGATTTAGTTTCGATGGGGCCTTCTTGGCTATATGCTATCACTAAAACTCATAATAATGTCTATGATGTTCAAAATCAAGCTCTTCAGGGTAATCATGGGCCTGGTGCTGATGAAATAGTCAATGAAGCATACTTGCAAAATTTAGAATTACTTGAAATCGAAAATGATATTAGAGCTGATCCATCTCGACCCGAAAGAGATGGAGAGCAACGACGGCCACGTGTACGACCACAGGAACCCAGACAACGTCAGCCCGTGCGTCGCAGACCTGCTCCACAACCTCAGCAACATCCCGCTGCTGCTGGTGTCGATGAGGAAGAAGATGAAAATGATGAAGAACCACTAGAAGAGTTAGAAAATGTATATAATGATCAAAGACATCCATCGGCTGTTTTAATTAGTAAGCAACTTATTTATTGTGCCCCTCGTTTTGATCTAACCCATGCGTACAATTTTTAGTTGAAGATTTGTAGAGTGCAACTTCTTGCTTAAACAAAAATGCATCCTTTTTTTGCAGAGGAGGGTGAGTTTGTAAAGACCCCACGAGGTTACATCCATCGACGAGCATTGATGCCGAATGCTGGAAAGTCAGAAAACAATATGAGCGTGGATCTTTTACCAACTGATGTTGGTAGTCGAATCGGTGTCATGTATGTTCCTGTAGACGGTTTTAAAGCAGATATGCATTTTATAATCAATGGCGAAGATCAGGGTCACTGTGCTCGGGATATCCCCTACAAAAATGCCCCTGTGTACGCAGTTGTCGATGTTTATGGCTCAACGAAACAAGTTCGGGTAGTGCAATTGGAACAAAGTTGTAAGTTTATCCCTTTTTGTGTCTACACTTTCCGTGTTGTCTCATTTTTAGAATCGTTTCAATTCAAATGTGTAGTTACAAAAATAAAGTAGGATTCCATGTCGAAATGATGTATGTGTGTTATTAGCAGCCCACCCGTGACACATCGTAATTAGTTTGGAGTTTTTGAACCAAAAGTATCAAAGGAGTTAATTGATCATTGTTGACATGATTTCTCTTATTATTTTTAGCTGACTCACTTCAATCACTATGCCGGGACGCGATTCGACAAAAAATTCAAACCGCAGGAGTCAATCGTTTGCCGTTGCCAAAAAGTTTAAAGAATTATCTTATGTATTTGTAAGCATGGCGACTTACGATTTCGATTAGGTTACTTAAATATGTTGACACGTTCTAGCCGCGAATAAAGATATTGATTAAATGAGAGTATAGAGGTTGACTCTTAATCTAAATAGTTGTGTGTGAATGACAAATTAGTCTTGTGTGAATTACGAAGCATATGATACTACGATTCGAACTGAAAGAGACTGGGAAAGCAAGTAGTAATTGGGTACGTGAAGCAAATCTTCTATAGATGGTTTAATGATTTAATCTTGGGAGCAGTTTTCAGTTGTATAAGACTTACACTCTATACTTGAAAACATGCTCATTTAAGTAATTTAACAAACTGTTTCCTAAAGACACCTAAATCATTGCGAATTTAAAATAAAGAACTTGTCAAAATGAGTTATTGTGTTCGTTATCCTTCGCGTATTTTCGATACCATGATAGTAGACTAGTTAAAAATAAACAGCGCTGAAACCCTGTTAATATTAATTTTTAATAAATTAAAAGTAACTTAATTAAATATTGTAACTTGAGATCTGTAATGACTAGAATTCTCACCTGTATCATTCGAAAGGTTTACTAATAATGTACTTATATATTAATTATGCAAATTCATTTAAGTATTACGTACTAATAAATTGAAAACCATCCTCTCTTCATCTTGAAATTGATAGCTGAGATACTCAAGAAAATAATATTGGGATCTATCTTCAGGAGAACCCCTCGGGAAAACATACAGTACCTACATATATTTTTAGTTGTGTCTAGGATATTCTAGCATCTATTTTACATATATAATAATAGTAATACCTATAAATAGCGCATTAAAATATCTTAGAGTTTTCTCCGTTCTCAGAAAAATCTTGATAATCAATCGTTTTTATCCTGGTTGTGTGGTGTCCAGAAACCTTATTATCCAGTACCGTGTAGGTACGCTACTATTTCTTTGAATTTTTCTGCATTTGTGAAAGAAATTTTTCTGAATTTTATTAGTCAAAAAATTGATTCCATCGCATCGCTGTTGGAATTCAAAAGTGATGAATAAAGGATATGCAAGCTTCAGATTTATAGTTCGTGTCCGACTTGGTTGTATTATTCCCATCAATAAATATGTATTATCAAACTGAATGCCAGATTTGCAGATTATTTATAATTTGATAATGTTAAGCAATAATATTATGATTACAAAATGTACACTCCCTCAAGCGGACTCTGTTCCGGTTCCCGAATACCTGCCTCAGCTGATTTCCAAAAAAAGCGGACATTAGCAACAGACAAGTTACTTGAACGACTCTCCTCACTGGCGGCGTAAATAGCTATAGACAAACATACATAGGTATGTAGTTTCACATTTAAAACGATTTAAATTTAGTGTGATAGCAAAAATTAAAGAGAAGGAATCTACATTCATCAGCTTAAGAAATAGTTCCAGCACAAACAGCTATAATTACTGGTGTAGATTTATTTATGTTCATTACCTCGTATGAACCAATTCTTTAACACCATGAAGCCTATTCTGTCTGATTAACGGCCAAGCAAATCAATTAAAGAAAAGTAATTATAGCCCTACCTAAATGGCTTTTATTGCAGATTCTATTTTAGGCTCGTCACTGGAGTCTAGCCTAGATCATTTTTACCCGAGAATGAAGGACCTATCTAGCGTAGTGCCTATTTTAGGACTTATTTTTAGGCTAGAGGATTATGTATAATTACTCTATGCTGACTTGCTTCTTCGTTCTCAGTGTGCCCCCGTAGTATGCATAGCAGCATGGTTTGGATGGGTTTGGGGAATCGTCCTTCACAACTCACCGAACCGACTGTCATTGAATATTTCTAAGTAAGTAAGTATGAACATCAAAATCAAAAATCAAAGAAACTCTGAGCAATGATTAAATAAATAAAGAGCAATTTTATGAAAGACACAACTTTTGAGAAAGCTCTGTTGATATGATTTATTGGATTTTAGTAAACCGTCACAATAAAATCATGGATAAGTAAGTACCTACTTACATTACATGCTTACGTATGTACAACAATGTACGAAATATTTCAAGGAAGATGAACCAGGTAATTTCATTTCCTCTCTCAAGCTATAGTTATATAAGTACTTAAGCAATCGATAGTATAATATACTTACATTTTCTAATTCAAATTCAAACAACAATCAAGTTACGTCATACGTACCTTCATTAAAGGTAAGTGCATTTTTTACTACAAGTAACTGTATCATACATCTTTTACTTTTTTTTCTTTCTTAATACACGGTTTACAATTCACATTCACATTTGCTTCTCTTAAGTACTTACATTAGATATGCTCGTTGAATATTGGTCATTTGGTTTTGATTGGCAATTAAAATTAAATATGCAGTTTTGTGTGTTCTTAATCTTTAAAAATGAATTAAACATATACTTACTGTATATGTATTATAATTATTATACTATATGAGACACAAAACTTTGGTCTACAGAATTATAGCGACTGGTCTATTTGTCAAACTTTGAAAAATTAAATCAAATTCAGTACCAATCAAGATATTACAGGTATTACACTAAAATTGCACTAAAATAACTTGGCAATATAAATCAAAAATTCAAGCTTACTAAGTAATTGCAAAAGATATAACTACACGCACTTTGTTGTAAGTAATCGGTCAATTCTCGTTATGTTATTCACATCCCTAAGTGTATTATATAATAATCATCACTATGTACTGTGCTTAATCATTTTTCGTCCCTGTCATAGACCACTGAGACCAAAGCACATTGTCATCTTCGCTTGTTTGTAACCTATACTTGTCGATTATTTAATGAGTTTTTTTTTAATTTCAAAATTTCAAAAGTACACTACCTAAGTATCGTCTAGCAAGTCCGTCTTTGTTTACTATTGTTGCGCGTACATCATTAAAAATAATTTTACTTTTATCTACTTAAATCCGTCGATTTCAAAATTACACCATGTACTTAAATATGCACCGTACACAACAAAACACACAATAACTGTACTTACTTAAATTAAACAAACAAAAGATTTTACTACTTGTGTACAAGTCAGTACATTGCATAAAAATTTAATTTGCGTGCAATATTGTAATTTCTGCATAGTACTTTCTTTCTCTGGAAGTTCAATTGACTGCAATTGGCTATATAATATTATTCTTTTTTTAAATTCTAGGCAAATTAAAAATAACTAACAGCGTGATCAATCCAAATAATCCAAAATCGTAAAGTGGACAGATCGATAATAAACTATAATTACTAGTCTCTACTTTACAATGTTCCTTAACCACTGCAACTCTCTAGTCAGAATTTTACTACAAGTAAGAATAACGATCTATGCACATATGGTAGATATCTCTCACTTGTAACACAATCAATATACCGTATTTGGCAACTTTCCCGGGCTTTGTGAGAGACACGGGAGGTATTAAAGACCAGAAACTTACGTCAAATTTATCCTCATACCCTAAAGTTAAAAGATACCCGGACCCGGGAGTAATCAAAAATATGCAAGTTAGGTAGTTGACACCCACCCCCCCCGGAGTTATTAGAAGAAATACGGTAATTATGTAATTACTTGTATTCACAGTATTATAACATTTTTATATCTACCTAGGTTGGTAATTGCTAATCATGTAAGGACAATAATGAAGCATTGTATCTCGTATGCTCATCCGAGTTATGTATTCTAATTTGTAGTTTTAGGGTATCGTAAACTAGAATTAAAAACTTTAATTATCACTTTCATATACGCAATATGTAAATAGGTACAGATAAACATGAGAGAAGATTGAGGAGATTAACACCTATTGACATAGGTATACATATATGCAGATACAAAAGAATGCGAGTACGAATACGACTGGCACTATAACGCTGACGAAAGTGGTACATTCTACTCTACACCTATCTGCATGATAATGATCTTGCGATGCCATAAGCTAAAAACAAGTGATAATAAAACTGTGATCATGTGAAAATGTGCGGTTTTCTTTTGTTTTATTGATTCTCAGTGAAAGTCTCTTTAGGCTATAATATTATAGAGTCTGCGAACTCTGAACCGACTACAGATAAAGTAACCGAGGATATTAAGGGTCTATACGAATTAGGAATTTATAATGCAGTCAGTCAAGAAGACGATCGTCTGTGTGCTATTCATTATTTTGTGTTAGTCAGTATAATTATTGTGTTTGTAAGATGATCTGTATCAAATAAATGTGAATTTTGATGTGGATGTAGATTATAAATTATGAGATGGATCAGTTATATACACAGACAAAAAGATAATATCAATTTATTATCGAGACCAAGATCAAGATCATGATCAAAATAATTCAAAGATCAACACATACCTTGGAAACATAATCGTTCACTACTTTACATTTAATTACGAACAATTCTAAGCCTACTGCTCAGTATTTAATTATATACAAACATATTATTGGCCTAAGAACTAAGCGTTTTCACAATTTTCCATTCCACATTCCTTTACACAATTCTACAGTTGTATTTAAATATTACATATAGGTACTTTAATTGTTCACTATGTACAGTACTATTTACAGAATATTATAGTGCTTGCCACTATTACTAAAATCTATATTTGATTCACTATGTACAACCATTTAATATCATTTGGGTAAAAAATAAATAACGAAATTGAGGAAGACATAAACTATAACGTTTGTCTCTATCAATAACATTATTGTATTCGTCGTTATTCTTAACTATCGTAATATATTCCTATGTAGATAACACTAAATATATAATTTTATATCTTTATATTTATTTATTTTAGTACTAATACTAAATTAGTTCACAAAATACATTTGAATCTTTTGAGTTTATTACCAAACTATACCAACCAGAACTTCATTGTGTTTGTCTGCTAATTGTGCTAATTGTGCAACTCTAAAATGTTTTAACCATATTTTTGTAACTAGCGATTGAGCTTTTCTATTGCATGTCCCGCTTTGTCAACTACAGTAAAGTACACTTACAGTATAATACTAACTTCAGATCTCCAGATTATTTGCAAAAGCAAAAGCAGAAACTACTTTTAGAAGTAATATTTTTTTCTTCTTGAAATTAATGCATAGCCGGAAAATGTTTTTAATTTAAGTTTAAGCTTGGCAACAATGAAGAAAACAATGTTTATATTATAGTGATCTGCGTATAAAGTGTAGTGATTAGGGATGCTATGGTGTCCAAGTCCAGCTGACGTTGAGATAATATGATTGTAACCTGGGTAGGCTGTCTATATAATTTAAAATCTTCAGATTCTGTGATATTGCATGCAATTTTTGCCATGCAGTTTTTGTTGTTGCTTTGTTGAGACCAATAACAATAATGAAAGGGGTAAAATCACGAAAATCAATTAAAACGGGTTTATATTTTAATCTTTTAGATCAATACATTAAATTTAATGGGTTATACAGAATGGTTCGCATTCACTAAGTTTGCACAAGTTATGAGAAGAGGGTGAGAATTTCCTGATCTGGTTCTTCTGATTCGGAATCGCAACAGCATGTTAACATGTTGATGTTCCATTATATTGCCGGTATAGACTTGCAATTAGTCTAGTGGCATATCCCATCTGTGGCATGTCTTGTGACTATACCGTAGACATGCCACAGATGGGATGAAACAATAAATCATTTTTCAACACACACACAAACACACAAAAGACGTGAGAAATTTAGTTGAAACTCTGAGCTCATCTACCTTTACCTTTTTGGCGACTACTACAACTTTAAGACTACAGTTTCATGTATACGTAAGAAATACAATTAAGACATATTGGTATATTGATATTCGACACTGTTATATTTTTTCCTATAGTTTGACATACAAACAAGATGTAAAATTAAATTACTTAAACTATAATATGTCTTACCCACAAATTTAATTACAATTTACAATTACAATACAAACTAACAACTAGAATCAGAGCTGACTTTGTACTGTACAATTAATAATGATATATACTTATATTACTATATAGAATAATGTAAAATGTACACGTTAAGGAGTGTTGGACACAGTCCTATAAAAGATATACATATATCAGTCCCCCCTGTATGATTACAATTTTAGTAATATTCTGATCTAAACTTTTCTTCCTTTATTTTGAAACTCGCAGACCATTAATTACTTTCATTGCAATATTGCAAAAAGGTTGATAATGAACCTTATCATATTATGTGACATATGTTCGAAACACTTTCTTAAATCTATTGAGTATGCTGTCAGTGTGGTGTGAATATTTTTTGGAAATTGGATTCACAAAACCAAAACTTATTTTAAAAAAAAATCTTTCGATTCAAAAAATTAAATATCCGTATATATAATTATATATAAATTTACTACACACTACTACAAACTATAGGTAATCTAACTCCCTACACCTATCTAATTAGTAAGATCTAGCTACGTATTTGTATATGTATATGCACAGTGCCTCAGGCACTTGTTGGATTTACATTCCGAATTCCGATCCGAATTGCAATTTTAAAGTATATTAAAGTTAAAAAAAATGCAGGTAATAATTTTAATTCTATAAGAATATATACGCGGACTAACTTGTTCAAAGTATAATATGTACAATTTATTAGAGAGCTACATCAACACGAACATATGAATATGAATCTACTTAACGTAAGTAATTTATTCATATGTATTAAATTAAAACAATATTAATATCTATATTGTATTGTATTTTGTTCATATAATTATATGTAAGGATATAATCATAATGTTTGTATTTAATTTCTTACCTACAGTGTACTACACATAATATATATGTAGGTATATAGTTTAAAATTTAAAACGACGTATGAGTTACGACATACAAGTATACGTGTGCGATGTATGTAGGTAGGTACTTACTTACTTGGGTAAGTAATCATTATTCATTTTTAAATCTAATATTTTATAATTAATTGGTACAGCAATTAACATGCTGAGAAGGGAGACAATTTGTGGCTGTATCTTTGTACAACCTTTTTTCTTCTTCTTCTTTATAACTAGTAACTACCATTTTCCTTCTATTTAACTATACTGCCTAAAAGTACTTTTTACCTGGTTTGATTTGTATTTCATGAAAAACAACAAATAAAGATATCGACGTCATTTTTTGTCACATAATATGCAGTCTACTCTGACTGATCAGCATGTTTCTGTACGAATATATTATTTAGTCTCCGATTACATTTTTATTACTACCTACATCCATAGAATCTGTGTGCATCGGCTGTATAGCTCAAAATTTTAATTTATATTTTACGATAATGAAAATATCATTATTAAGCCTCTAATAATACGACTTTTTTGAATTCATTGTTTTCTACTCTTGCAAAAAGTAACTCCTATTATAAACTATAGTGATACTAAAATAGTGTCTCATATAAATTACTTGATCACGTACTGCATACTGCTACTGCATACATGGATATAGAATTATATGTTTATTATAATAAAAACTGCCTAATAATGTAATGTTTTAGAATTTGACACACTCATACTGATGCTTGAAAAAAATCCTAGAGTGTAACTCAAGTAGTAATAATTATTATGTACAGTTTTAATCGTAATCGTACTCTTACACATGTAATTAAGTTAACTGAAATTTTATTAGTAAATATTTAGCAACAATTGAATTCCTTTTATTATAATTGTAGTTTTTCATTTTCATGTATGTACAGTACATATTGATATTCATGTATTAATAATATTATTAAGTACTACTCACTGACTTACCACGGCTAATTAAGGAAGGCTTAAAGTTTATATTAATTTTATATATATAATTATATAAAATAAACTATAGTAAACAAAAAAGGCACTATAGCGGGGGATTCTTAGTTTCTAATATGTCTAAAGTCTAAATTTTCTAATTATTTTGTATGGGACATCAACATCATAATATTTATACTACAGCTATATTATGTATATGGGCATAATATGTCATTATATATATTGTAATTACGAAATTTTGTGCTTTGTATAGAATGTACGATTATTGAATGCAGTACGAAACGTTTGATTTCGTTCGGAGATTGAAGTCTCAATCAGAGCCAGAACGTGCTTTTAGTTCGTAATCGTAATCGTAGGTTATATAGTGTACATGTAAACTATAATCAATTAATTTATCTAAAAAAAATCTATCTTCCAACTTATTGCGATTTCACGTCATTTGTATTTCATATTTGTAGTGTATTGTAAAATATATAACATTATTATTATTCTTGTATTGTATGCAATATTGTTCATGGATATTGTAAATTAATCATCACATTCTAGATGATTTCTGCTATGTACACATTTTCAAGGCATATTATATTATTCTCTCTAGACACATATGCATCCTTGTGCATTTTCCACGTTTTTAAACGTCCTTCCTTTACACAGTATTGAATAATAATTAATCTTAAAATTTACTATTCCTATTTATGTACTATATAACAATTGTGTATAAGTAATGTGTTTCAAATAATTAGCCTATAGATTATTGGATAGCATTCTATACTCACTCAATCAGCAAGTAACTATCAAACTATACATTGTACCAAGTATGCATATTTATATTTAACTATACGCACAAAAACTCATATACCTATTTGACCTATTTATACAATTGCTTCTGGCCTTTTGTAATGCATACTATTAGTGTATAACACTACTAATATATATAGTGTTTTATGTACTTTAAAAATTACATTTTATAATATAATAATTATTAAAATTGAAATTCATTAGAAATCAAAATCAAAAAAGCTCGATTAAATACAATTTCTTAGCTAAAAAAACTATGGAGTTTTTAGTTGAAATATTGTATTATTTTTTCCTCTCATTAGTGTAATTGTATTTGCTACCATGTAAATTGCAATTCATCTGTTCAGTGGTCTTATTTTTATTTTGGTTTTGGTTTAGGAAAATTTATTATTGAATTCGTGAATTGGAAAGTGTATTAATTAATCATTATTGTATGTGGTCACACATTTTTCAGCAAACTTTATATATTATATGTATGTATGACTCATTGTGGTACTGGGCTACTGAGTGAAATACATAATATATAAAGCTCACGGCGAGATTTGCTCTGGCTGACTGAGTTTGCATTTATTGCTTTTGTCTGACACATTTTATTGTTGGAAGTTTGGACGTGAACGTGAACAAAAACAATTAATTGAAACATACACAACCACAAATGTGTACGAAGGTTAATCGTATGTCTATAGTGATGATTGGAGTGCTGTAATAATCATTATTATCATGCTGATTAAAACGTTTTGGCTTCGAACCACACGAAATGAGAATAAAAGTGAAGGATCACATTTAAAAGAAAGAGTCAGGTGACTAATTACTCAATTGTGGACATATTCTCCTATCAGATGATGTACGTATTGTGTATTTCCAATAGTTCTAGTACAAATTCCCAATCTAACTTCCAACACTCTCTCAACGTCAACAAATAATACAACCACAGAGAGTCACAGAGTAGCAGAAATAGCAAAGAGCAACAGGGATGTTCAATTACTTGTATTATATCATCATATTTTTTAACCCAATAGAGAAGAGCTTAGAGGGGATATACAGAGTAACTATGTATTATTACAGGAGATACTGTACACTGCAAGAGTAGCCGTCATTAATTACAATTTACACTAACGAAGTTAAGTAACCATATAATTATTATTATTAGTAATAATTAATATGGTAATTATTATAAAATAATAATAATAATAATGAAAGTACAAGCTCATGATTCAGAGATATTTGGAATGTGTCACATGATCACAGAAATCCATTTTTGGATAAACAGGAGAATATAATAATAATAATATTAAGTATATTATGTATTACTTAATGTATTAACCTACATCTCTCTTTTTTGTGTCTGCCTGCGTTCTACTCTATAGTCCCTTTGACAGAATCTGTACAGAGATACAGACGTCAAGTCCATGAAAGTCTAAACTCCTACACACATCTTAATTCTACATGTTTATTGTTGTAAGATTATAATAAGATACAAATAAAAAACTAACAAGCAAAGCCATTACACAACATACTCTTAAGTTCAAACTTTGTCTCAATTTCTTATATGTATTTTTTTGTTCATCATTCCTCTACATGTAACAATAGCACACACAGTTCCATAATAATATTAATATTCATAACTCCATTTCCATGAAAGGAAACATTCACATTCGGCAATTCACTTAACGATATGTTAATTTTTTCTTGGATTTGGGATTTTGGTTGTACAATTGCTTAGTGTTGGATGTTAATGTATAGGTATGTATAATGTGTTTGGTCTCTCCTTGAATTAAAGACAAGTTTAAGTATTCAAATTCAATCCTTATTATGACGATGTGTAGATTCAATTCACTCTTCTTTTCACAACATCAGAGCATCGTAATAATAATATAACATATAACATCTCAACTGAAGTAACTCTTCCCATACATATACATATATAAATATAATGTGATAATAATCCTCATTCTAATTTAATTCACATATTGTGGGCATTATCAGCTATTACTACTAATAATATTTATTTTTTCTATCTTGTAAATACCTACTTAAGGTTTTTTTTTATTTAACTACATATTTTACACTGACAGACACACTTTTGGTCTCTCTTACATTTCTTACTTGTTTTTATCTTTTTAGACGTAGCACGTGTCGAGATGAGGTCCTGGCTGCCTGCATGTATGTACGATAACGATCGATAGCGTAAACGTAAACGATACTTGTTGTTGGATGGATATTAGATTATTTTGTATCGCATTAATGATTCTCTCTCTCTCTCCCTCTTTCTCTCTTTGATTCTGTACTTGTTTCTTATTTGTGTATGTGTTTGTTTATGTGTGAGTAAACTTTTGTCTTTGTCATATTGAAAAGTTTAAAAGTAACAAAACAAAGTCCTTAGCCTATTTAACCTAGAATAAAAATACTAACTTAAATTCACATTAACTCACTAATCGTAATCGTATGTAAGTATTGTAAACGTAATGTATATGTTATAATAATAAAATTGATTATACAAAAAAAAACTTGGCACAGTTGGCATTTTATATTCTTATATAATATTATATACTGTAATAAAATTGTAGCAATATAACTATAGGCATACTATATGCAAATCTATATATTATTGTAATTGTTATTGTAACCTCGTAGGCTCCTAGCTTCGCGTCGTCATCCCTCATTAATGAATATATGACACAACAACAAAAAATCAAAAAAAAAAAGAAAAGAAATACGTAATAATTTCCTAATAATAATTAAAAATTGTCTTTTTACAAAAAATGTACACTAGAAGTTAAAATAATATTAAAAATTAATATATCAATGATTATTTCATGATTAAATCATTTCAAAATATTAGCAGGGCGTAAAATTTTGTATAAAATTTCATAAAATAAAACACTGAGACACACTTATGTGCCATTATATGTAATTTCAACCTGCACAATATGATTATATTAATTATATAGAGTGCGAGTGCACAATTCCCGCAGCTCCATCTCCATTCCTCGGTCTATTTTTTCTTTCTTGAATATAAAGTTATTGTCGAGTATTTTTCTTTCAACATTTCAAATAAAGTCTTTTGAATGTATAATTATTATATAGTATATAATATGGAATATGGATTTGATCGGGACAGAGTTGTCGTTCCTTTGTTTGAATCACTTGTGACGTAATTACTATAGTAAGTTAATGGCGTAGTAGTTTATATTTTTTGTATACGGCTCACACTAATCGTGCGTTTACATAACAAATTTTTAAAGCATAGCACAAATAATGTCAAATAACAATAATATTTAATGTAACTATGTGGATTGTAGAAACACACAGGCGTCCGTCTGGGAGTAAATGTAGATGTTTGGATGTGTACTGTTTTTATTTTTGTATTTAAGAAATTCGTCTTCGTTTTCTTGTTTCCTCCTTATGCTGGCTCGAATCCATCGGCACATTGAAAATATACTGCATGCATCATTATTTTCCACACGTCAAGTCATTCATGGTTACCGTCCATTAGTTAAATTTTTTAAAGTTAGCGAGCAAAAATCCACTTGAAATATATTTCCCGTACTGCATTCTTTTTAAGAGCTTGTCCATGGTCCAGCCACGTTCATGATTTTTAAAGATTTGTTTCGTTTTAGTTCCGAGGAGTGTTGCGTTTTGTCAGAGGGGGTTGGGGGACGGGGAGAGACATGATATCTCCTTTATTTTAAATGGTACGTTATTAAAATTCAAATATATTCACTATATGTCACAGGGTTGTTGATGTTAGTATTCTTGGTCGGGTTTTGTTATTCTATCACGCCGATTTTGTTTTGCTCCGTTCGACACAAAACATACTATAAGATAACTTATATAGGTCATAGGTATGCATTATTGCTGGTTGTACTAAAATCAATAAAATGGTTCATTTCGGGAATACATTATAATAGACCCGGGATAAGTGTATATAAGGTGGTGCTTTGGTCTCGTGTTGCTATTCTATAACACGAACACCTACAAGGGGAAGGGGGGGGGGGAATTGGGCCTCATAAAAATTGGGATGTTTTGATGACGTCCTTTATGTACGATCCCTTATAGACTTGTTATAGCAATGTTACAAGTATATGTACCTAGATGGGTAAAGTGTTTAATGTAAAAATTATTACCACAAATAAATTAAATTTAAACAAAAATATAAAAAAATAAACCAATGATCGTTATATAATTAGATAGCTACACTCAACGACTCAACTTGTCAATAGTAGTTCACCTAATTGATTTAAAGCATTTATTAAATTCAAAACTGTAACTGTGGTAGAATTATTTCCAGCTGCACCCATACCTACAAATCACAAAAACATACAAAAATCTGAAAACTAAAATAGTGAAATATCGTAATTGTTTCTAGAAACGTGTAAAAAGAAAATTGCGCACTTTTTTTAAAAACATTTAGGTAGGTAGTTCAAATAGAATCTTTTGAATATTTCAAAATCATGCAAATAAAAGATTTTGCTCTTTTAAAAAACATGTATGTAAATAGAAAATTTTGCACCTTTCCAAAACATGTAAATAGAACATTTTGCCCTTTTAAAATTTATTTAAAAAATATAACATTTTGCCCTTTTAAAATTTATGTAAATAGAACATTTTGCCCTTTTAAAATTTATGTAAATAGAACATTTTGCCCTTTTAAAATTTATGTAAATAGAACATTTTGTCCTTTTAAAATTTATGTACATAGAACATTTTGCCATTTTAAAATTTATGTAAATAGAACATTTTGCCCTTTTAAAATTTATGTACATAGAACATTTTGCCCTTTTAAAATTTATGTAAATAGAACATTTTGCACTTTTCAAAAACGTATAAATAAAATATTTTGCACCTTTCCAGAACTGCAAATGAAACGTTTTACACTTTTGAAAAACTCGTAAATTAACATTCAGAGCATTTTTACCTCATTTAGTATTGTTTTTTTTTCGCATAGCTCACTTCAACTCTAGATTAAATTAAAGATGCGTGGCAATATGCATTTCCATGTATAACATGCTACTTATACTGAGTTCCCTGGTACTGGGACTAGGGCACATACAGCCGAACTTAAAATTAAGAAATAGCATTTTAATGGAATCAATTCTGCTAAATTTATTTAAATATCGCGTTTGGTGAGAGAAAGACAACTTTATTAAAATAAACTTGACACTGTCCTCCAACGAGGATAGCCCAAAGGACTCAGTATACGATACATAATTTTGTTATACATAGATTATGGCTGTTATATAATTATAAAATTCAAAAATTAATCAATTGGCAGAGAAGCATATAAATGATGCACGCATATTTGAACTGATTTCTTCAAAACGGAAATCACAATGTCTTCAATCAACGTCGAAAGTAGACACTGGGTTTTCATAAAGTCGATGAAAAATTTTGAAATTGTTCCCCGTGCCCCAATATACAATCCAATTACTTGAACTTCCGTAAGGCCTAGTTTTTGTTTAAAGTAGGGGATGCAGGGGTCATATATGGCTTTTTTCTCTTGATTTACAGCCTCAGATTGATTTATGTCGTTTTGCTCCATACGAACTGTGGGATCGAGTATAATTCCTTTCTTCGTTGCTAAATTGTATGCAATGATATCCACACGTCTTGAACCGTCTCCAGTACATTCGACTTCCTGAAGTACTTTCCACCCTAATTGTTGCATGGCTTCAGACAGTAAACGACGAACTGCATGATGTCGGTTATTACGAATCAACTCTCCACGTGGGCACCGTCCAAGGATATGTCCTAGCGTTTCAATCTCTTTGCAGCCATGTCGGCAGTAAAGGGATCCTTGGTCAGGTCGAGGGATTGCATTAACTGGAAGTACGTTTCCAACCATCTTAATAGCAGTGGTCCATTCCGAGGTAGAAAGTCCATTTTTTGAATGAACCCATTTATTAGCAGACGGACATTCTTGAAATTGAATAACACCTTGTCCTTTTTGTGGTAACTTACACCACGTATCGTATTCTAGACTTCTTAAATGTTCACGTATAAATTTACTTTTCTTACACTTGCATTCAATTAAATCTTGCCTTACTTCCACCGGCACGTTCAGGAAATCTAAGCACGCAGATTTTTCTATTTCCAAATCTTTCACCTCGTGGATTAATGCGTGAGCAGAAGATGATAAAATTTCGAGAGCATTAAAATTTTGAATGCCAGCTTCCCATTTAGCACGAATGAGGCCTATACCCTTAACTTTCGAGCTGGAATAAAGCATACTGGTAGGAGTGCTAATTGGAATACTGATAAATTCTTTTACAGAACTACGAATAATTTTATCAACTGATTCCAGAAATTTTGACGATAGCTTTGAAAGTGGTGCATTTTGAAATCCGTAAATAAGAGTAGGCCACAAGTAATCTTTAAGGACTTTCAATTTTTGGTCAGGTCTAAGCATAGGGGTGGATGTCATTTTTTCAACCTTGTCACTAAACTTTTTCAGAACCTTGTATTCATCAAAGACTATGCAATCATTAAAAGTGACCCCCAAATATTTTATCGTGTCTTCATGCCCAATGCAACTAATGTACTCATTAGATCCTATTTGAAGTGGATCCTGGCATAATTCACCCTTAACAATGCTAATGGCTGCACTTTTACTTGGATTCATCTGAAGACCAATAACAGCTAATGATTCCGTGCTCTGCTGATAAAGTTCAATTGCCGCATGTCTTGAATTTCCAAACATTCCTGTGTCATCAGCAAATTCAGCATTCGAGACTTTTTCATGCAATGGGTGCAATGAGAAACCAAATTTATCTGTGACCTCTTTTTCACTCAGATCATGAATCATGGGGTCAATTGCAACATTAAACAAAAAAGGGGAAATTGGGCTTCCTTGCATTACACCACGTTGAAATTTTATTGGATTTGATTTTCCCTCAATGGTGGTAATTCGAGTATAATTTTCACTTGCCAAGTTGCATACAAGGTTTTTTAGTAAAGATGGCGCTGTTTTTGATTGTATTTGGTTAAACACATGCGCATGCCCCACGCTATCAAACGCTTGAGTAATGTCCCCGAATATAATAGTGACATCAGACTTCTCCCTTTTTGCTTTTTTAAGACATTCATTGACTAAAGTCACATTTATTAAAGTTCCCGCC